>WBNM01043836.1:0-19137 GCA_013399055.1 Ramphastos sulfuratus | reverse complement strand
TATATATATAATATGAATATATATGATGTACATATTAATTGCATGTTATACTTTCAGATTTTTTTCTTGCTTTTGTAAATATAGCTTCATTTTGCTTCCAAAACTTCTGAGCTAGTCTGATTTATTGTGAAGGTAACTCCAACCCACCACAGTAGTCTACAGCTCAGCCCTGAGAAAGACATGATCAATTTGAAAGGAAAACAAATTAAGTGTGTATTCCAATATTTGTTTCCCTTAAAAGTTCATCAGCTCTACTGAGATGTTTTATTAATGGAAGGATATGTTTTCACTTGATACAAACTATCATAGTCAAGAAGTACTTAAAAATTATAATGCACAGATTATTTTCTGTCGGGATTATTCTTTCTTGGCTTCCCACTTACATTAAAAATAGAGAAGAAATAATGAATTATGTAGGTTCCTGTAGTATCGAGAGATATTAGACTATTCAAAGCACATTAGGTTAAAAAAGAAGCAATTAGTTCAGTTCGTTAAATATGTTCATTTATCAGCATGTACCAACCATAAAATTTGCACAATATGTACATAAATCAAATTCAGGTGCACAGCTGGGTGCTATTTTAACATGCCATTATCTAAATTGCTTGCCAGTAGAATTTTTTCCCTTGTGCCTCTCTTTTTATTTCTTTCTCCATTTTCAGAGATACGAAAATGAACCATTTCAAGTTATCATAGTAAGTCATACAGAATATTAACTTTCAATATTTACAGCTGTGCACATCTAACAAGCAATTATAAAATGAAATACAAACCTGTGCTTTTTGCAGAGGTGCCATTCGACAGCATAACACTGCACTGCAATTCCTGCAAATTTCAAGGAAGAGCTCTCTATAGTTACTAGAGCTCCCATCTTGTCTTGGTTTCATTATTAATGATAAAGCTGCTCCATCAATAATTAAACCATAATCTTGCATATCAGTTGAAAGTCTGTTCAGAGATAAAATAAAGTGAGTCACTGTAACATTCTCGGGCCTATTTTGAATTTGGCAACAGTGAAAATTAATGAATGAAAAAATGAGTAAGACTGCAAAATTAATATACTTCTACAGGGAATTCCTTACATAGGATTGCTCCTTATGATATTTTACGATTCAGCATTGAAATTATTTAGTGCTCCACCATTTCAAACACAAAATACTTATACTTTGGAGACTTCAGCAGTGAGTAAGAGTGTATAATTAACAACTTTTCAGTTTGGTTAGAAAGGCCTCCAAAAACTCTGCAACTGAGTTGCAGGAGTAAAGTTCATTTTGTAGCACATTTCATAACAGAAAAAAGTGGAGGCAAAAGGCTTTTGGCATGCTGAAATCTATTTTGATGAAGAAACTGTGGTGTTTTGGTGGTTGTTTTTTTGTTGTTGTTATTTTTTTTTCCACCTTTTTCTAAAAGCCTACATACAAGTAAATCATGCTTTGAAGGAAATGCCCTTGTTAGCTTGGAGAGACAAGGCCACCATCTACACATACAAAGTATGTATACTTTGCATTTACTGTGGCGGCCACATCTGATATACTTGTAATATAAAAATATAATAATTATGTATCTTATATTTGATACCTCAAAATATTATTATATATACACTAATAAGATACTGACATACTTGTAATAGTTTGGGCATTGCTTAAAGCACAACCATGGTCACACGAAGCACAGTTTACCACAACGACATATGCTGTGCAATGGAGGAAATGGTCTGCACCACAAGAGTAGTTTTCTGGGGCATCCGAACTAGTTATTTCAGAGCACCCTTTCATTACACAGCAGCCTCAGGCTCCAGTTCAGTAGGAAGTGTTGCATAAACATACACTGAGGTTCATTTGCACTCTAGTTTCTGCATTCCAAGACTATACTTGTTTTCAACAAACATGGTTTCACCAGGACCAACATTTGTGAGGCAAACACTATATTTATAATATAAATGTATTTTAAGCATCTCTATCATCATTGTTAGAATACAAAGTGGTTTTGACAGGTAATATGAAGTACTGTAAACTATACTTAGTAATGCTCCACAAGCATTTTCAGCACCTTGCTCCCATTGGCATAAATAGAGCAGTGCCATTCATATCCCGTAATATCAACCAAAAATGTATCATTAAGTTCAGGCAGTATACTGAACATTTAATGTACGCTAGCGGAAGATTCTTAGCCTGGATTTGGACATCCAGGCAGAATCCAGCTGTTACTTTCTTAGCACATCTCTAAAGTCAAAGACAAAAACTTCTGATGAGTCTCAATGTCCGCTGCACAAGGAGTTCAACAAACATTGTTTAATCATTTATGAAATGCATAGAACCTCATTCTTGTGTCTTGAAAATGCAACTTTTTCCTTACCCTGAGAAAGTATCCCTGGTTAAGCTGCCACTGTGTCTTAGGACAGTTTTGCTTAAGTCAAAAAGCACATCATGTAAACTCTGTTCCTCAATTTTCTTTGTGGTTAGCTCAAGTATTTGTGTATTTCTCCGGAATAGTTTGCAAGCATAGCAAGTAGCTGCAGCAGTCTCCATTTTGTCTCCTGTGAGAACCCAAACTTTAATCCCAGCTTTCTGGAGAGCTTCGATAGTGTCAGCAGCTTTTTCTTGTAGTCTGTGGAAGCCAATGGACAACACACATTGACAGAAATGAGAAATTTAGAGGTCCTTACAGAAACACTTCTATAACCAAATTAAAAAAAATTTACTAGAAGTTATCAAATCTAAGAATTTACCCAAGGTGTAAATCCAAACATGTTTGACAGAGTAGCACATAAGTAACTAAATTTAACACTTCTGCTCAGTTTCACCTTTTACATATATCAACTAAAAGACGGGATACTTCAATCCTCAGAGAAGCATTTCAATTTCACTGCTTTCAGCTAATGCCATCAAACAGTGAAGTACTGATGATTTATTAAAGTTACCTCCCAATTTTAACATACCATTTTTTAATTTTAACGTACTACTTCCTTAATATTCATTTTGTAGTCCTTTCCTCAAAAATGTTGATGAAATTGTAGGGAAACAAGGTATTATGTGAACTGTATGCGAATAGCTTGAATAGACTGATTTTTGTACACTTCACTATTATTGTTAGCTTACTACGTTCTTAAGTTATGTAACTTTAGAAAGCCAAGGGTATGGAACCAATTCAAATAAAGGGCTTTGCAAATCAATCGCTAATCCAGAAAAAGTTACAATAGTGTCTTCGACTACTTTGGTAACATCACTACTCATAGGAAACTCAGAAAAGTACTAACCGATCTTCAACAGCTGTAGCACCAAGTAAAATAAAATCTCTTTCTATCTTCTCATACGCCTCTGCCAATTTCTTCTCCCTGTCTTGAAGGGCCAACTTTGCATTCTGAAGCAACTTCTGTGCATTGCTATATTCTTCCGCTGTGAGATGTTTATATGCCACACACAATGTTCGCAGTCCCTCCTAAAGAATGTAATCAGAAGAAACAAAATGCCCCTTACCAAACTCTTCTCAGATTTCTTGCTGGCATTTATGCTGGAAGATTTGGAAAAACTGAATGAACTTACTATTAATAAGAGTCAGTAATGGGACTCTCCATATTATGAAGTGAGTATAGTGCAGTAGACTATAGATTACAATATGGGTCAGCTCAATTCTGTGCTGCCCTGTGTTCTGGAGCAGTCCAGATTCCCTCCTCCTCTCCCACCTTGTGAGTTTGAATGGGGAGAAGGCAGCACGAAAACTGCTTTCCCCCTCGTACTACAGGCTTGAAGGGGGAACAGCAGCAGGGGCCTTTCCCCACATATGTGCTGACTTGTGTGGAAGCTCACGCTGGGAATCAGGCTGGTGGTTGGCTGGGTTTTGCAACCAGTATAAATTGGCAAATGGACACTTTGTCTAGAAAAGGATAAATAGAGCCGGGGAGAAGGCATGAGGTTCCCGCCTTAAAAGAGTTCCTGCCTTGACAGAGCTCTTGTTTTGGCCCCTCCACGCTTTTGGACAGCTCCTACCTTTTTACATGGCTCTCGGATTTGCACTGTCCCTGCCTTTGGATGGTTCTTGCCACTTTTGCACTGCCCTGTGCAAATTTGCAAGCTTGGCAAGCCCTGGGGTGCCAACGGCACCCAGACCCGGCTACCCTCGGACCATACTGCAGCCAACTTTCTGGCTGCCATCCCGAACTGGGGAGACCTGAGCAGTTTGGCTCTCCCCTGCTGCTCCTGAGGCAGCACTGCTTCTACGAATCCCTGTCTTGTGGCAGTTGTGTCTTGAGACACTTATGACTTTGGCAGCTTTTCCACCCTCTTTGGGCTTCTGCCACATGGATCCAGACTATTGGATATGGTTTGCAGCGTCAGAAGGTAGCCAAGCCACAGAGAAATCCAGCAAGGGATCATCGCCAAATACCTATCTCGCCTTTGTGAGTAAAGTCCACTGGTCCCTTAATTCTCTGCTCAGCCTGATTGATAGTGGGGTAAAGCTGTGTTTATACCATAGCCTTTTCCATTTTCTGACTTCCTAAATGTCTAAATCTGTCCATAACATCCTGTGGAAGAATTTGTGATCAAATTAGAACCTGTAAATAAATCTAAACTAGTTTTGTAAACAGTCTGGGGGCAGGGCTTTCAGGAAAATAAATTTATAATTCCTGATTCCACCACATTTAATTCCCTGCCTCCATGACATCCTGGAAGCAGTTGCAACCTGAACAACTCAGTCCTCCAGAACGAAACAGCCCAGTGACCAAACTGGATGTATGAGATTACTAAGGAAAGAAGAGTGAAGGTAAAGGTTTCCTTTCTTATGTGTATAATTAAGCAGGGTGAGTCAGAATAAATGCCAATAATATAAACAGTAGTTCTGTAGAGCCTAATTTTGATGTCTTGTTGCAGCAGAAACAGGGACAAAACATCAGAGAGTGTTGAAAGTGAAAATCTTAACTGTGTCATTTCAGTCAGCTAAAAACTAGAGTTTATCTGTGGGCATTTCAGGCTGGACTGGACTTTTAGACTATGTGATGAGTAAAAAAAGAGAGCACATAGTCTGTGCAAGGCAGGGAAAAGCTGCTCTAACACTGAAAAGAAGTTTTGTCACCTCAAATATATTGCCTCTCATAACACCAGTTAACTGGCACTTTACCCTCATTGACTTCGATCCAGAAAGTACAGTTTTTTATTATTAGTCCAAGGAGGAGTATTAAAAAGGAGCTATGAGGACGATTGCAGGACTTGAAAATCTTTTCTACAAAGAGATTGAGAGTCTCTCCTACAAAGAGAGACTGTTTAAGTCTTGTGAAGAGAAGGCTGAGAGTGGATCTTATCAATGTCTATAAATATCTGAGGGTTGAGTGCCAAGATGAAGGTGATAGGTCTCCTTTTGGTGGTGTCCAGTGACAGGACAAAGAACAAAAAGTACAAGTTAGAGCACAGGAGCTAGAATACAGGAGAATATGTCAACACAAGGAAAAATTTCTTTGCAGTGAGGGTGACGGAGCACTGGAACAGGCTGACCAGAAAAGTTGTGTAGTTTCCTTTTCTGGAGACTTTCAAGACCTGCCTGGATGCTTTCCTGTGCAGCCTGGCCTAGGTGATCCTGCTTTGGCAGAGGAGTTGCCCTTGATCTCTGGAGGTCCCTTCTGACCCCTAACATTCTGTGATTTTGTAAAAAGCTCCTTCAGTCTTGCTATCAAGAAGGACAGGTGCCAGGTAGCTGTCTATCTTCTTTAAGAAGCCAGCCCTATTTTGAAGTTACTCAGGATGAAGAATTAGCTATTGATCTGGATCTCCCTCTTGACAGACACTGAACTACGTAAACACTTGTTTCAGTTTCATTGGCCTCCTTGACTTGTAATTATCAGACAGCTGCTTCATATAGTAGAACTTCACAAAGCACTTTCACAAAAGCATTGCAGGTACTTTTTCACATGCCTGTTAATAGTAATTTGTTTTCAGTTCAAGTACTGTCTGCAAGCAAATGTTACACTGTTTATAAAACTGGTAGTTACATTCCATTGCAAAGCATCTGCATATTTTTGGACAGACCAAAATTCAGTGTTTTACAACTCCAAACACAAAAATCAAATTTTGTATTTCTTTTAAAGGTGATGATGCAGTTCAAAGCTAATTTTTAGCAAGCAAAAATGTAAGTATAAAGATGATCACTGCGCTGTTTCCCCATAACAAGTGCATTTGTTGCCTCACTGTTCCAATGGATTTTCTCATTAACAGCTTGTGAAGCAATGAAAGGCAGCAAATCACAATTATTAAGGCTAGGTACTGAAAACAAAGATGAGATTTTCAGTGAATTTTTCCACTTTTCTTTCACTCAAATGTTAATTCAAAGCACCACAGTGCCATACTAAAAAGCTAATTGATTACCTCTGCTATAACAGACAGCTGTACCTATCTAATGCCTTCATCTCACCATAACTGCCATCTGGAAGATGAGATTCAAACAAGGGAGCAACACAGTCTGCTATGTGTACAGCCTGTGCACTTTAGCGTACAGTATCTTGGTGCCTGAGAAGACAAGTCTGTTACCATATCAAGCGGGTTAGAACACTTAGTGCCTTTTTTTTTTTTGACATTGCTATCATAGAATTGCACAATAGTAGGAGTTGGAAGGGACCTCTGGAGATCATTGAGTCCAACTTTACTTGATAAAGCAGGTACACCGAGATCAGGTTGCACAGGAATGTGTCCAGGAGAGTTTTGAAGTCTCCAGAGAAGGCGATTCCACAACCTCTCTGGGCAGCCTGTTCCAGTGCTCCATCACCCTCTAAGTAAAGGTTTTCTGTAAGTTCAAGCAAAACATTCCATGTTCCAGTCTGTGCCTTTTCCTCTCTGTCCTATCACTGGCCACCACTGAGAAGAGCTCAGCCTCATCCTCCCTTTAGATATTTATATGCATTTATAACATCCCCTCTCAGTCTTCTCTGCCGGGATGAACTGGTAGAGGGAAGTTTTAGACTAGATGTTAGGAGGAAGTTCTTTCCAGTGAGGGTGGTGAGACACTGGAACAGGTTGCCCAGGAAGGTTGTGGATGCTCCCTCCCTGGAGGTGTTCAAGGCCAGGTTGGATGAGGCCTTGAGTAACCTGTGCTAGTGGGAAGTGTCCCTGACTATGGCAGGGGGGTGAAACTAGACGATCCTTGAGGTCTCCTTCCAACCTTATCTTTCTATGATTCTATTAAAAGCCACAGGTCCTTCAGCCTTTCCTCTTCACACAGATGTTCCGATCCTCTCATCATTCTTGTGGCCCTCTGTTGTACTCTCTCCATTAGTTCCCTGTCCCTCTTAAACTGGAGAGCCCAGAAATGGACACAATACTCCAAGTACAGCATTACCAGGGCAGAGCAGAGTGGGAGAAGAACATCCCTCAACCTGCTAACCACACCACTTTTATGCACCCCAGAATACTGTTGACCTTCTTGGACATGAGGGCACATTACTGGTTCATGGTGAACTTGTCCATCAGCACACCTACATCACGTGAACAGATCAAATGGAATCTTACCACTGCATTGCGTTCAACTCTGGATCGTATTTGTTCAATTTTGCCTTCTTTAACTCTAGGAAATATGGAAGAATCTGCTCCCTTACAAAACAGAAATATATCACCTAAGAAAAAAGACAACATGGGAAATTCAAAATCACCAAATATCAGTCTTCAAAATGACTTCTTCCAGCTGTTTTATAATATATACACTAGTGCACGGTCCCCTTTTTTCATTAGGAAAGGCACAGAAGCTGTGATCAATAACTAACTCTTTGATAAATCCAAAATAAATCCAAGTGAAACAAAACTGGATGAGCAGAAACAGAATGTGACAGCCCTACCTGTTGAAGATTTAACAATTACACTCATGCGTCGTCTCACAGAATCAAAACTCAAAACCTCTAGTAATTCAAATCTGAAACAGAAACAGGGTATTTTTTAAACATCTCTGCTTTTCTAGATCCCTGAACAACATCAGGTATATCAGTAAAAACGTGACTTCTAACATGGCAAATTAGGTACTACAGAATATGGAACTAGTAAAGAATGAAACAGCAGGTTACAAACAATAATTAGGAAGCCCACAGCTCCTAACTACTTGCAGCAGAATTTGTGTGATGCTCCTAAGAATCTTTGGAAATACAGTCAATATAATCAGAAGACTGGAAACCTTGCAATAGATCATTACACTAAAGTAGGTAAATTCCTACCTATATTAGCTAGGCATAGTCTTGGAACTTGAAATGAGTAGGTGTTTACACAGAAGTCTATTTCATAATCTTATTTTGATTATTGCTATCTTACAGAAGTGCTCACCTGTTTTCATGAACCTTGCTCAAGTGCTTACTGACAAGTTTTTCAAGTGAAAAACTTTTTACGGGCTTTATAGTTGTGATTGTTTTTATGATTTGGCTTTATCCTACATTCCTTTCCTCTCTAGGAGGAAAAATGAACACAAGTTTCTGTTGTACTGTTTCTGGATAATTCATCAGCTTGCATACTTTTATTATTTACTGTCTTATCTTTACAGTTTTATCTAAGAAAGACCCACTTTTCCAGCACAGACACAAGCATATCTCACTCACTAATCTCAATCTCTTCAGAATTCACCTCTGGTAATATCTTGCTTATAAAATATACCTGCTTATTTAACTAGATCATTCAGTTCCAAGGCCTCACAACAGCCTGAGCTTCAAAACTGTGCAAAGCCACAGTATTTATTTCATTAAAAGCTACAACAGATTCTAACAAGGAGCTGGATCAAGCCTTTGTCTACAAACTGTGATGCATTTTGGAGAAAAATCCTAGTAATTACAATGCTCTCATAAATCAATTAATACTGACTCCAGTTCTTATGAGTTGAGCCACAGAAGTCAGAAGTAACATTTGGGTTACTTCACATGCAGGAAAACACAGATATACAATAGCCTTAACCATTAGACATCTATAGAAGTGTAGGATAAGATTTTCGGAAGTATGTATATCTATTAAACAGCTGTACTACTTAAATTTTAATGAAAAATTTTCTCATATTGTGGTCTGCAAGAAAGGAAAATGACCAAAAGAAGCACCACTTAAAATGTTCTTTGAACCCACTATAAAAGTTTATTCTACAGATATTACTCTCATGTAAATTATATGGATTATTTGTGAACAAGAAATGGTGTACATGTCATCTTCAATTAAGAAAATATTTAATATACAACAATAACAAAAAAACCCTGTAGTCCTCAAAGCTCTTAGGAACTATTAGAGTAGGTGATGAATCCCACACTACTCCTTTATTTTTATATTAATATTTCATATTACATATACTGTCAAACTAACAAACAGTGAAAATACAGAAGTAAAAGGTCAATCCAAATTATAAATAGCAGTAGACCATTTATTTTTCTACTACAATGTACTATTTTGACTTTTTTGAATTAAAAATTAATGTATTGGGAAAGAATGATTTATTAATAAACACATCAGCAGAAACTCGTTGTTCTATTTTGTTGTATTTTTAACCACTCACTTCTCTATGTTATTTTCCCGATTTAAGATCTCCATAAAATTGTCCTTCAGCCTTAGATAAGTGTAACCAAGTCTGTAAAATGAAAGAGAATGAATACAACAAATACATCATTATCCATTTGAAACACGTCATATAGATTTAAGACCAAATGTATCTTCTGAAAAAATCCAAATCACTGTTTTTACTTGATTTATGGATATAAAATAGCATGACTATGTTAAGAAAATCATCAGCTCTAGATGATTTGGTTGTTACTATGACTCTTTGTGCTGAAAACCATTTCAAACTTCAGTGATTAGATCTCTAGATTAAAAAAAGTGTAAATTACACACATACCTCTGTATTCCCTCAACTAAAGCAACTTCATCAGGTGATGATGAAATATATATACAAGATCTTCTTGAGAGATGGTTTTTCTTCACTCCATCTACACTGTCATCATCTTTTACCTGAACAGTATGGCAGAGACAAAGAGCTCGGAAAAACAGTTCCTCTCTCTCCTAAAAATAAAAAGAATTTTTGTCATTGCACCATCAATTCCAAGTATCCCTTTGAAAACTTTTCTTTTGCAAGGCTAGCAAAGGCACTGATTACTACTATTTGTTATCAAATAAAGGCAGTGTCACAGGTCACCTGCCTCTTAAGGGGAGCCAAGACTTTCCCTGTTGAAACCACACAACTGCTTAATAGCTGCTACTGTTACTGGTACCACCACGCAAGTCCAGCTGCTGATGCCCAGAAAAGACAGCATGGATCTTTTGCCTCCCGAGTGCCTAGATGTGGCTAAAGGGTTGGGTTTTTTTTTCTACTTTGATTAAACTTGAACAACCTGTATTAAATACTAGTCAAGGACAACTTCAGGAGTTTTGAGTCCAGAGAGAAGGCCACAGCACCTGGAGCAAAAGGTTAACAGCGTTTACATATTTCAGTTCCTTACACAGCTTAAACACCTCTCAGAGCTATATAAAACAAGTGTGGACATTTTGGCAGCTGAGACCAAAAACTTCTATAAAGTTTCAGATGGCTTGGTAAAGATAGCATCTGACGTCAGAAAGAGATTTCTATTTCATAGATATCTGGCTGTGTTTTACTTGTTTCTTTGTGTCTGAACCTTACTCTCCTGTACTGTTCAAGGCAAACTGTCTGTGTCATTGTAATTGCAGGATAAAAACACAATGTACCTTGGGACCACATTCTGAGAGCCACAGGTGAGAGTAGCAAGGCTGTTGAATTACACCAACATATTTTAAGAGGTCTTGTTTTGCCATAGTGAAGGGTCTTGCCAAAGTATGATTTAAGAATGTATTGATATAGTTGAAAGTACAATGTCCTATGGCTATCATTACCCTGCCCATTTATACCCTGCTCATCATGATGTTTAAAGTCTTTTTAAACTTTCAACTAACTTTGCTTTACACACAGAAAAAAGCCACAGCACAGAAATGCTGCGTGTAGCACACTTTAGATATGGCTACATTAAGTGACATTTAAAAGTAATTTAATTTGACCATAAATCATTCTTTGGCCACATCTTCACTTAGCAATGACTAAGTAAGTGCATTAAGCACTCATTTTCCCCCCTTGAGGAGTTCACTGTGTTCATTTCCCTATTGTGGCTAGTACTAAACAGAAAGCATGTATTACGCTTCTTCAGCTATTAACCAAAGGTCTGTACATTTTATTCTAAACTAGGAAAGGAAAATGTCTGTGTTGTGTTGCATTTCTAGCAGTTATCTACTTTGATTAGTGAAATTTAGAGATGTTTTATTTCTAATATTCCCTTTATCAGCACAGTTTCACTGTAAAGACCAAGAACACAGAAAGAGACATCATACCTTTCCGCTTCCTCCTGGAGAAGAATCGATCATATCAATGCCTGTACAATCATGGAGAATTTGGCCATTGCAGATAACGTGTGGTATATAAATGTGCCCTTCAATGCAACATTCTACAAATTCCATGTTGTTCTCAGTTAATGTTCCTGTTTTATCTGTGAAGACATACTCGATCTGCAAATGAGCACAAATTAAAAACAGCAGAAATATGAACAGAGTTTTTTTTCCAAGAGCTCTTAAGAAAACTAAAATTATTACTGGTTTGCACCTTCCTTCGAAGATCCTTAGGCAAGTTCTTTCAGAAAAGGAAGGCAAAAATTTCTTTTGGGAGTCATCTTCCACAGATATTTGGGTTCTGAAATATTTTTATCATACAGGAGTAATAGCAAAACTATCTTTTGCCATATAACATATCTCAGTTTTGTGTTTAACTTACTTTCACTCTTCTCTCAAGTTCTTTTTTAATGTCTGTCTTGCTGCAAGACAGATATAGAAACAATGCACACAAATTCCATTTCCTAAGGATCATTATTTGATTTATATGCTTGGATTTGGCTAGAGTTACTGTCAGAATGGTCCTTAAGGTAGTATCAGCATTCTCTACTACAATTATGTTAGTTTAAATGAAGACTCTGAACTAAAGGTCACAGTTACACACATGGGCATTGTTATTGCCTTGGAAATATTCCTCGTCTCAATACTGAATTTTTCATTCATGTTATCTTTTACAATAAGCTCCAGCATCTAACAACATAAAAAATAAAATAAAAACCTGAACTATAACCAGAACAGCTAGATAAGCACAAGCTCAGTTTTGGAGCCACCAAAACTGTACTATGTTGCCCAGTACTATGTTCAGATAGGTTTTGGTTATCTTTAAGGATGGAGACTCCACAGTCTGCCTGGGTAACTCAGTCACCATAACAGTAAAATAGTGCTTCCATTTCAGACGCAGCCTCGTGTTTCAGTTTGTGCCTGTTGTCTCTGGTCTGTCACCGGGCTCTACCAAAAAGCTCCTGGCTCCATCTTCTTTGCACCCTATCTTCAGATATTCATATACATTGATAAAAATCTTCTGTGAACCCTCCCACCTCCTCCATGCTGGACAGTCCCAGCTGTCTCAGCCCATCCTCACATAAGAGATGCTCCAGTCCTTTCACCATCTTTGCAGCCCCTCACTAGACTCCCCACAGCATGCCCATGACTCTTATACTGGAGAGCCCAGAACTGGACACAGTACTCCCGACATAGCCTCACCAGTGCAGAGCAGAGAAGGCAACTCACTTCCCTTCACCTCCCAGCAATACTCTAATGAAAGCCAGGATACCATTTCAGCTTTGTTGCCATAAGGGCACATTGCCAACTCTGGTTCAACCTGGTATCAGCAGGTCATGTTCTGCCAAGCTGCTTTGCAGCTAGGTGGCATTCAGGGTATACTGTGCCATATCATCCTGATCATTAATGATCAAGATTGTATTGTATTGATTTGATTGCCTTGATCTCATGTACATCACTAGACTTTGCACCACTGAGCACCACACTCCATACGCGGCTGTTCAAGCAGTTTTCAGTTTGCTCATCCAGCCCATAATTCATCCATTTCTCTACGAGGATCTTATGGGAGACAGTGCTGGCTGTCTCCCATAAGAAATTCATCCCACTTTTTATCCAAATAGATGTATGTCCCTGAAAGCTTAATTACAAGCTTGGATGTGGAATAATAAAGAAATACACCATCATAATAATTTACTTGGAAACCTATAGAAATTTTCTAAAAACATTCATCAGTATCTGGGTCAGTGGTGATTTTCTCAACACAGAATACTTTTATCTTTTTTCTTTTTCAAATTAGACTGACAGTTAATCATTTTACAGGATGAAACAAACTTGTGTCTGAAGATTTGGTCTCAGTATATCCAGACTGTAAGTTGGGCATTTTTGCTTGGTTGGTTTGTTTTGGGTTGTTCTTGGGTTTTGTGTGTGTTTGGGTTTTTTTCTTTTTATCTGACTTTCAGTCTCAGAAAGTTAGGTGCTTGTAAATTCTCCCTCTACAGTCAATTCAGAGAAATCATTACTGTCTTAAAGCATTTATCCTTTATTAATACAGCAACAGTAACAGTAACTGAATTACTCTGACTGTCTGAGAAACAAGAATTTTTGATTCTAAAAATCACAAGATCTCAAATTTGATTTTAAAAATTAATCAGTACTAAAGAAAAAAAAATATGGTAGGATGGGGATGCCATCCAGAGGGACCTGGACAGGCTGGAGAGGTGGGCCCAGGCCAACCTCATGACATTCAACAAGGCCAAGTGTAAGGTCCTGCACCTGGGTACGCACAATCNTAAAACCAAAAAAAAAAAAAAAAAAAAAAATCATTGAAATTTACCTGTCCCAACTCTTCATTGAGGTCAGAAGTATTCACCAGTGGTCCTTCACCTGTGTCCTCATCAAACATTTCCTCATCCCATGTAAGGAAATAAGAGCCTAGGAATTTCTGCATTTCCACAGTGACATACATGGATACAGGAATAATGTAGTTGAAAAGAACCATGAATGCAAGGAAGTCTGTAAAAGCACGAAGAAACTGCCAAAGAAACAAGACGAACATAATGATTTTTCATGTACTATGAAACCCCAAAATATGACTACATACATTTGCATACTAATTTTTTCTTATAACTTCCAAACAGGAAACAACACCTTTCACAGCTCACAGTTCAGCACAGGATGTACTCCTCCATGACTTAAAACAACTAACATGGTATGAAGAAAAATAAGCTTGTTTTAAATTTGTATTGTCACAAAGTTCTAGAACAAGTAATACTGGAGAATGGCAAGTACCTGTAACATGGAAAATAAGATGTGCATTCTCAATTTAACAGAAAAATACCACAAAACTGCAGTTACTCATTCAAGGATTACCAAATTACATAACTTTCAGGCAGAATTTCATTAATGAATAAAGAGCTTCCCTTCCTTCTCTCAATGCAAGGAGAATAACCTGGCTTAGTTTTATTTCAGTGATGGAGACTGTTGGAGGTATAGTCAGCCTGCTGAGGAGGTTGAGATACTGTTACTGGCGATAATGAAAAATCTAGAACATGCCTGGCTATCATGTGCTCATAATTCATGGGGAAGTGTTCCCCATGTCTGATCAGGAAGATTCAGTGATACAACATTACGCTTTCTTTGGTGCTATGTTCAGTTCACTGCTTTGGATCATCTTGCGTATCTGTTTTGGACTATGTCTTTGATCCCATAATGGCACCAGACACTGAGAGCTGTTTATGGTCTCTAGCACTCAAGGCAGAGTTACAGAACTGTAAAAACCAAAGCTTTTCAGGTGCATTTTTACAGACTCCTACAGAGGATTCTTTTGAACATATTTGCTACATGATTGACAACAGCCATGGGATTCATTCTGGTCTGTAAGAAGGCAGTTCTCCAGCAATTCATGTAAATGACAGGAACCTCCAAAATGCTTTCATTATGTTTTCCATACTAAACCAGACCTTCTCCTCATTAGTTAAATTCACACATACAATTTCAGTACACACATTTAACATACGAGCTTTCTACAAATATACTGTCACCACTGTTAGCATAAAAAAGAGCAACAATTTATTACTGGTAAGTCAGCAGGTTGTATATTGTTTTCAGTGGGACTACAATAAATTAAGGTTTTTGTGACATTTTTGTGGTATTTTTGATTTATTTTCATACCAAATTTCTTTTCCTTTCTGGTTCTGTTTTCTGATTATACCATGGTTCATCACGAAATGGTTCACTCTGCCAGACATACTTCAGGACAGTATTTATTAGTGCTTTACTGATGAGTATACAGAGGTATACAATAAGGAATACATTCATAGATCTACGAAAGGAAAGGCAAAATAAGAATTTCATTAGCATATAAACTACAGTTTAATAAAAAATGTTAGATGTGTGCTTCAATCCAACATTTACTGCAAGTCTACCAATGCTATGATATTAATCAGTTTTCTACTTTAAGAAACATGAGGAGAATTTTCTATTTAAAATGGTAACTGCTATAATTATATCCAAAATGTGTGACATACACTGCCAAATCTGGCATATTAGTTGAATAATAGCTTAGATTAAATCATAAGAGAATAAACAGGCTTATATCTGCAGACTTTTTTATGCCATCTCTGAGCCAATACAAAAACACTCGCCTAAGTACTTTTATAGAAATATAAATCAATCCAAACCATTTTGCTACGTAGCTGTTAGTTTTTCAATTTATATAATTTCATACACATAAACCTAAAATATTTATAGAATATGTAAAATATATTGCAGTGTAACTGTAATCCCTAGCCTGTATGGAACTTCTAATTTTAGCTAAACTGTGGAAAACCTACAGACAGGCAGGCTTTGTGTTAACTGTATTTGATCCAAAAGTAAAGTATATAAAAATATTATTTTTGCTGAATTCAAGTCTTAATTGCAACGCAAAGGACTGTTAGGATATTGAAGCACATAACCTCGGAAAACTGTCAGTAGGAGTACTCTAACTAGTGCAAGAAAAATCTTACAGAACAGAAAAACATGTATGTTGAAAAGGTAAGTATTGCATTAAGGTGGCTTTTAAAAAATATCTCACTGCATGACTGATTATATAAGTAAAAAAATTAAGAAAAAAAGAAAGGAAAATTTAAGTCACTCTACCTCTTTTTCAATCAAATCAATAAAACACACACTTTGAGAAAGCAGCCCCCTTTTATGCAACATTAAAACCTGCAAATTTCCACCCCAATAATGTCCACCCCCAAAGTAAATATTAGAAAGTTTACTTTTCTACAGCAGATCGCTTCTGCGATTTTGACTGATAATTTAATGCCATTTTAGTCTCCATGCCAGTGTAGATAGCAACACCTGAAATTAGACAACCTGTTTTACTAAAGATTGCACAGTAATTTTGAAACAGCACAATTCATGACATTGCTCTTGTCATTCCTTTAATTCTCTGTAGTCTGAAGAAAAGGAACAAATATTTGAATGATACTCAAAAACTAGAAATTACTTCAATATATTGGTACTTGGAGGTAAATCTTAATCAGCATTTACAAGCCATTCCAGAGCTCTAATCCCCAACTGCTAACATGTTGCTACGTATCAAAGTCAAACCAGAGCTGAGTTATGAATAAATTCCCTTGTGTTTTCAAATTACTTTTTGGTTTCAGTTTCAAAATTTACATCATAAGTTGTAAAAGAAAATCCAGATAGAGCTAACCTACAGGACATATCTAAGAAGAACAGAAGGCAGCCATTTTGCTCACTTCAGGAAAATTAAATAATTAACAAAAAGAGTGATGTTTTAATATGAACAATTTCCAGTTGGTAACACAGATTGTGAGACTAAGCTTCAGAAGGTTAAATACAATTAGAGAAGCTGTAAACAACAAGATGGATTTAAAGTGCTTATGAAACCAGCATATTTGTACAGTGCTAAAAAAAATTTGTTTAGGATATGGATTGTGCTGAGGTAATGGCAAACACTGCATGTTAGGCATATCAGAAACAATCACTCATGTTAGGAACATCACTGGCTCAATACACAAGTTCACAGAAACACTAAAATCATCTTGGGAGGTATAGAAATACTTATTACATAATAATTGTATTAGTTCACCTGTTTTAGATTACAATTCAATTACAAGAGAGCAAGTTTAAATTAATATGTATTTTTACATTCTTCTTGGAGAAAAACTTGCAAGATTATACAAGTAGATACTATGCTTTCTTGAAGACTTCAAAAACATGTATCTCAGTTTGTACTTCCTATTTCTGCTAAACTAATCAAATATAAAAAACATACTGGTTAACAAAGTCTAACAGAAACTAATTTCTGTCAGGAAAGTGTTTGAGGTTTAGTTTATCAGGCATATTTATATCTGCTTGGAGTATCTGTTTTAACAAGAGCAAAGCAAATTTAACACTTTTCAACAGGCTCATTAACTGAGACAACAACAAATTCACAGTGCTTGTTCAAAATGCATATATTTACTTTTAGAAGATGAGTCATCTCATTGAGTCATCTTCACTAATCCTTGAAAACAAAACTATAAAATCCCCTTCTCAAAAATTTCTATAGTTATTGTATATAATAATTACTTTGCTGCAATTGTAGGAACAGCAAATATTCCTAAAAGGTTGTAAATCAAGTGATCAATAGAAATCATATTCTCAGCAGTAAATGCAGTTTATAATCTTATCTGTTTGCTTATTACCTCAGTGTCCACTTTAACAATAAATATAAATATTTACCAAATATTTTTTCTGTATTCTTTAAAGTGGCTCCTCTAAGAAGCAAATTTTCAGATCCTAATGGCCTGCAAAATATTAAGTATGAGAAAACAAATATTTAGAAAGAGCACACACCGGTGGAAGCCACATAAAAACAGGACATTAGTTTTACTCCAGCATTTTAATTTCATGTAGCAAAATTACTAGGCATATTTAAAGCTTCATAGGCACTTTTTTAAAATATAGATGCCTGTGTATTAAGCTCATAATTTCACCAATCAAGTCTTAAATTTAACACATCTAAAAACTACTTATGCAGGTACCCAAATACTCGTCATTCTAATTACAAGGTTCTTATTTTTTAAAATACTGATTGAAACCTTTTTCAGGCTTATATAAACTATAGCATTCTGAACGTTCAAATGACTTAAAGACAATATATTCTTCCATTTTAAGTATAAAAGGCATGTAAGTCATTGCTCAATACTTCATGAACTTCAAAGCATGAAAATGAATATAGGTAAAATAAGTTATTAAGGATTAATGTGAAGATCCCCATGCAGTTGAAAATAATGTTTTGCAGCATATGTAATATAAATCCTGCAAAACAAGGACTACTTTACAGATGGGCAGCATGCAGAGTTTTCAGACTATCTATACAGCAATGGAAAAAAAAAAAAAAAACAAACAAGAAGCAACCTCAGTATTTTTGAATGTTACTCATATTGTCCTTGTGGTATGAAACCCCTCAAAATCAGAAAACTCTAAACAAATGAAAACTCCAGGGCCCTAACTGATGTAAAACACTAAATTAGTTTCATTTAAACTAGTAGAATGATGTTATATGATTCAGAATACCGTACAAGGAAACTAAGACTTAATGCCAGACTTTCTTCTATCTTATACACAGATCAATCTATTGCTGTTGAGATTAAAATGTATTTTCTGATTATTTTCCTTTGCTCTCCCACACAAGTTTATGTCCAACCATCTCCATCACAGAATCAAAGAACATTAGAGGTTGGAAGGGACCTCCAGAGATCATCCAGTCCAACTTCCCTGCCAGAGTGGGATCCCCTAGGGTAGTCTGCATAGGAATGCATCCAGGTGGGTTTTTGAATTCTCCAGAGAAGGAGACTCCACAACCTCTCTAGGCAGCCTGTTCCAGTGCTCTGTCATCCTCACCATAAAGTAGTTTCTCCTCATGTTGAGGTGAAACTTTCTGTGTTCCAATTTGTAGCTGTTGTTCCTTGTCTTATTGCTGCTGACCACCAAAAAGAGATTGGCCCCATCCACTTGAAACCCACCCCTCAGATACTTGAGTTGCACATGGATAAGATCTCCTCTCAGTCTTCTCTTCTCCAGACTAAACAGCCCCACATTTCTCAGTCTCTCTTCATAGGGGAGATGCTCAAGTCCCCCAGCCATCCTTGTAGCAATCTAAAGGACTCTCGCCAACGGGTCCCTGTCTCTCTTGAACCAGGGAGCCCAAAATTTGACAAAGTATTCCAGATATTGTCTCACCAGAGGAGAGCAGAGA
>WBNM01043835.1:42334-53886 GCA_013399055.1 Ramphastos sulfuratus | reverse complement strand
TTCCTGTGCGGGAGGCTCCAGACGAGAGCAGAGTAAAGAATGCTGTAGTAGGACCTGCTGCTACCTTTCCTTCATTGACCAGGACAAGGAGTTTGGCCCTCCTGTGTTACAAACCCAGCAAGCCAGAAGAGTGGATGGTCAGCCCCAGGGAAAGAGCATGCCCTCTGCATGGCCAAGGAAAGGGATGTAAGAGAGATGCTGCTGATGGTACCAGACAGAATCAATCTGAGCATCCCTCGACCCTGAGAAAAGGTCACGGACTTGAGATGACCTGCAGTGCAGGACAAGGCATGGACCTGTCTAGAGCACCTAGGGGAGCAGGGAGCACAACCTTAAGGGTTGTGGAAGGTCAGTGCTGAAGCATACAGGACCAGTGGACTGGAAGATGTGTTGTGTGGTGCCTTCCCTCTCATCCACACCAAACCTGCATGGTGACAAAGCCAAGCAACATGTCTGTTGTGCTCTGTCCTCTCCTGAAAGCTTCTTCAACCAACAACAGGGGAGAAAGACTGACTGTAAATGTTAAGAGCAGGTAGGGACCCAGATCATGAAGCATCCCTACTGAGCTGACCACAAAGTAGTCTCCACCAGGGTTGTTTGTGCCCTTTCCATGGTGGAGAGGCTGGAAGGATGGAAGAAAAAAAAAAAGATGAATGGAAAAGGAGAAAAAATGAAAGCAGGAAAAAAGGATGAAAGAAGCAAAGGGAAGGGGAAAAAAAGAAAGGAGGAGGGAAAAAAGGAACAGAGGAGGGAAGAAACAGGAAAGGAGGAAGGGAAAATAAGGGAAGGATGAAAGAAAAAAGGAAAGGAGGGGAAAAGGAGAAGAAAAAAAAGGACAAGAGAGAAAGGAAAGGAGAGGGAAAGAAAGAGAGGAAGGAAAATAAATGAAGATAGGAAAAAGGAAAGGAGGATGAGGAAAAAAGGAAAGGGAGAGGAAATAAAGGAAAGAAGGACAGGAAATAGAAAAGGAGGAGGGAAAAACAGAAAGGAGGAAGAGGGAAAAGGAAAGGAGGGGGAAAAAGGAAAGTTGAGTGAAAGGAAAGGAGGAGGAAAGAAGAAGAAAGGAGGAGGGGAAGAAAGGAAAGCAGGAAGGGGAAAAGGAAAAGAAGGCAGAAAGGAAAAGGAAAAGAAGGCAAAAAGGAAAAGGGGGAGGGGAAGGGAAGGAGAAGAAGAAGAAAGGAGAAGGAAAGAAAGGAAAGAGAAAAGGAAAACAAAGGACAAACAAGGCAGAAGAAGCCGCTGAAAGGCAAGGGGAGTGGGAAGCTTTCGGCAGGAGCCATGTTTGTCACATTAAAGCGAGTGAGAGGCAGGCGCAGGCACTTCCCTGCCTGTCAAGTGCACTGTCTGCGGGCCCGGGAATTTTCATTATTCATTATTCGCCCGGCGTGGACAGCAGCAGGAGCGCAAGGCTCCGGCTAATCCCCACCTGATAATGCAGCTCTGATAAGCGTGACGGAGCCGACGCTGCCGACCGGATTCACATTTCCAGCGGCTAAAGTGCCATTTGCAGCAGGCAGGCAACGCGGATCCAGATCAGGACGATACCGAGAGGTGGCGGCGGCTGACAGGTCCCAAGGGCGAGAGGGACGAGCAGCGATGTGGGGCTGTGGACAGAAGGGGACATCCGTGTTGCTCTGCAATGATGTGACAGGCTAGGAAGTGTCCAGGGAAGGGCCAAGAGAATGAGCAGGGATGTGAGGAAAGGCCAAGAACTGGGTTTGTTCAGAAGAGAAGGCTTAGGGGAGACCTTATCGCCATGGAGCAGGACATAAAGGGTGGCCACGAGGACAGTGGAGTCTCCCTTTCTACAAGGAGTCCCATGGAAAAGACAAGGAGTGATGGAGACAAGTTACTGCTGGGGAGATTCCAGCTGGACTCCAGAAGACAACTATCCCCAATGAGAACAGTGAGACATTGGAATCATCTCCCAAGGGCAGCAGTGGATTCCCCCACGTTGGACAGTTTCAAGACTCAGCTTGCCAGGGTGCTGGGCCAGCTCATTGCAACTCTACTGTTACCTAGAAAGGTTGCACCAGATGATCCTTGGGATGCTTTCCAACCTGGCATTCTGTGATACTGTGATTCTGTGATCCCATGGCAAGGATGTGTGCAGGTAATTAATACTGAATCCAACCCAAAGTCAACATCAAAGACATCAGAAGAGCCTTGGCCTGACTCCTGTCTCACCCAGTCTGGGTCTCCCTCCTATGAGACAGATTTCAAAGCAGCCAAAGCCAGTGAAACCACCCCCAAGACACGATTCAGAGCTCCAGAAGTGCATCATGCTTGGAGAAAGAGCTAATTCAGAGGCTGCCTAGGGTCCATGTCCACTCACAATTACCATGCCTCAGATCAACCTCATTGACTCCAATCCTAGCACGGTGCAAAGCTCCAGCAATGGGCCATTAATATTTATCAGGCTTCATACGAGGCAAAGTGGCTTGTATGATATGTTCTGTGTAATTTATGTCATGTATTTTAGCAGTGGGTCATGGCAGAAGCCAGATAACAATAACCTTGTCAACCAGCAGGATTTATAGCCTGGTTAAGATCCATACAGAGGTACCTGTATTATTGCAGCCCAGAAGTATCTAAAGTCTGAACACTCTAAGGAAGAGGGAAGGTGTCAGAGGGCTAAAACTACAGCTCCTGGGGAGAGAGAGAATTTAGGTCAAGTATAAATATGGGAAAAGTTTTTGATGCCAAGATCTACAGGGCTGTGCAGCTGTCTCCTGGGAGGAAGGAGGAGAAGCTCCATTGTTTTCAACTTTTCAAACCAGTCTAGATGTGGGACTACATATTCCAGATGGTAACAAGGAGCTTACAAGCTAGCAAGGGGATAGACTGAAAATGAACCCCGCTGTGAAAAGTGGCAGCAGGAAGATGACACAGCCTTTCCATCCCATCCCACAAAGCAGCTCCACATGTGTATTCAGAGCTGGATCTGCTGATTTTGGGTGACACAGACAAGGCTGTAATGTTTTCTGCTGCTCTTGGCTGGATGCAGGCAGGAAGGAGGGAGCCGGAGCTCCCGAGTGCTGTGTGATGAATGGCATCATTGCCATCTGCAGCACTGGCTCTGCAGTCCTGCCAGAGGTGAGAAGGCTGTAAGCATAGGGGTGAGGACAGTATTTCAGCTGCAAGTGCCCAGCTTGACTTTCAGACCCAGTCTGGGAGGTGGAAAATATTCTTTTATTCCTCATCAAGAGCTAAAACAAAAACCTGCTAAGGCTCTGGGAAGACAGCACATGAATGTGGTACTGGATGTGGCTCTGAGTAACCTGGGCTAGTGTGAGGTGNAGCCTGTGCCAGTGCTCTGTGACCCTTCCAGTCAAGAAGTTGCCCCTTGTGTTGAGCTGGAACCTCCTGTGCTGCAGCTTCCATCCATTGCTCCTTGTCCTATCCCAGGCAGCAGTGAGCAGAGCCTGTCCCCCCGCTCCTGACCCTCAGCCCTCAGATATTTATGAACATTTATTAGTTCTTTGATTCTACCCACACCGAAGCTCCAGCCTTTCTGTACCTAATGACCACCCTGGATCCAGGACCTCCTCTCAACTGCCAGGCACCAACTCTTCTGGGAAAAGAGATGAAGAGCAGCTAGTGCTAGAAGACAAGAGCATCCCCACGGGCTGGCAGAGCTCCCAGCAGCTGGAGGGCAGCGGGAGAGCTCTCGCCACGCAGCCATTGTAACTTTTGCAACAGCAGCTCTGTAACAGCTTCCCTCACTAACAAGCTGCTCTTGTTTTCATGTTTTGGAATGGCTTAATCCTGGCTATGATAACATCCCCAACAAGCGAGTGCATTAAACTGTGACAGCTTTTCACTGACCTAAGCAATTGCATTGCGAGAACGCCATTAGCATCTCTCTCTTCTTCATCTAATCCCCCATCCCCTCCCTCCCTCCCTCCCTCCTCCTCTTCCCCGGCCAGTAAGAGCTATGCTCGATACCACTATTAAATTACCCTTAGAAATACGCTCCTCAAAGAAAATCAATGCACATGTGTTTTAACACTTGTCACAAATAGATCAACTGGGCAATCAAACATATATTATTCCACCCGGGGTTTAAATAAATAAAAGGGCCACATGTTGATGGTGTGTTCCTCCCAGGCTGCTGCCCTGCCCAATGTGCTTGCTTTGCTTCATCCCAGTCTGCTCTAACAGCTGCGGGCACAAGGGGGAAGGGTCAAGAGCAGTACGTATTAAACCTGGTTGTGCAGTGATGCCAACCCTGTCAGGTTTGGGAGGGTGGAATGGTGCAGCAACAGGCTGTGTGGGTGCTGCTGGGTGGCCTCATAGAATTGTTAAGGTTGGAAAAGACCTCCAAGATCATCAAGTCCAACCTTCTCCCCAACACCTCCACGACCACGTGTCCCAGAGTGCCATATCTATTCATTGTTTGAACACCTCCAGGGATGGTGATGCCACCACCTCTCTGGGCAGCCTGCTCCAATGCCTGAGCACTCTTGCAGCAAAGAAACCGTTCCTAATCTCCACCCCAAACCTCACCTGATGCAGCTTTAGGCCATTATGTCTTGTCCTGTCATTAGTTACTTGGGGGAAGAGACCAACACCATCCTCACTCCAGCCTCCTTTCAGTTGTAGAGAGCAATGAGGTCTCCTCTCCTTCTTCCTCTCCTCAGACTAAACAACTCCAGTCCCCCCAGCCTCTTCTCACAAGCCATGCTCTCCAAACCCCTGACCAGCTTTGTTACCCTTGTCTGTACCCACTCCAGCACCTCAAAGCCTTTCTTATACTGTGGTTCATTTTTCAAGCTCTTCTCCTCATTCCCTTCCTGATGCTGTTACTCACTGCTCCAGGTGCCAGTGGGATGATTCTCCCCAGGAGCACATCTTGGCCTCTTTCTCTATAAAGAGCAATTGCTGATGGTTTGTAGGGGGAACTTGCACACAGGTCTAAAGTGCCTGATAAATAGATTGTGAGCCTTGAAATCTGTTCCTACTGTGAAGAGGTTTGCTGTGACTATTTTTACTTCAACAACATTTTCTCTCTCTCTCTATTTTTGTCTTTTTACCCACCCTTCCTCTTGTGTTTTTTATTTTTTTTTCCCTTGGTCAAATTGGGACAGAGAGGGATTTCTTACCAACTAATTAAAGTCCCACATGTTAATGAACTCCCAACACTTTACTGCCTCAGAGTGTCTGCAGCCCCACAGGAAATTAAATAAGAGCTTTAATCACGAAGAGACTTGAAAGGTCAGTGCCTGCTATGGGTCTCCAAACACAGAAGGCAACAGAGTCAGATCACATTTTTAAACCACCCCACTGAGAAAACATGGGGCTGAAACCAGAGACAAAATAACAGGCAGAAAATGAGAGGTGCAGCTGTTGTCAGGGGGTGAGGGTAAAGCCAGATGGGGAGGCTGTGTCACACCCTCTGCCTTTGTCTTCTCTTTAACCTGCCCTGCCATTGTTATTTCTCCTTTTCCCAGTGCAAGGCCAGATTACAGGTGATCGATCAGCTGCAGAGTAACCCTTTACCAACCTACCTGATGGCTCCTTTTGTGACCTTCCTTTCCCCCCTGCCTGCTAACACAGCTCTCCCCAGTTTTCCCTTCCCAGCTATTTGCGTGCATCATCCTAAAGCTCCTTTCAAGGTATTAAGAGCTATGTAGATAAATTGATATCGTAAGTAGATGCTCCAGGTGGACCAATTACTGAGTTAATCCATAACACCTACCTGGCTACAGCAGCTACTGATTTACAGCAGTCACCAAAGCCCACACATCATCTATTCATTCTTCAGTGTAGTATCAAAGCACAGCCTCACAAGCACCAGCCCTGTGAGGTATTTTTAGTCCAGCCCCAGTGAAACTCCAGTACTCAAAGGAGTTCAGTTGCAGGAGCATCTCCAAATAGGGGCATAAACTCAGGAGGCTCGGGAGCAAGTGCCAATTAGTAAATGGATTAGGGTCCACCAAAATTCTGATGCTCCCAAAACAAGAAGCGCATCAAAGTGTTTGAGTGGGTCCAGAGGAAGCCACAAAGATGATCAGAGGGTTGGAGCACCTCTCCTGTGGGGATAAACTGAGAGAGTCAGAGTTGATCAGCCTGGAGAAAGCTCCAGAGTGACCTTAGAGCAGCCTTCCAGTATCTGAAGAGGGCCACAGGACAGCTGGGGAGGGACTTTTGACAAGGGCTTGGAGTGACAGGATGAGAGGCAATGGCTTTGAGCTGGAAGAGGGGAGGCTGAGAGTGGAGGCGAGGAGGAAACTCTTGAAAGTGAGGGTGGTGAGACTCTGGAACAAGTTGCCCAGGGAAGCTGTGGATGCCCCTGGACATGTTCAAGGCCAGGCTGGATGGAACCTTGAGCAACCTGGGCTAGTGGGAGGTGTCCCCTATCTAGTGGAAGGTGGCAGGGGGTTGGAACTAGCTGATCTTTAAGGTCCCTCCCAACCCAACCCATTCTATGGTTCTATGATATGGTTCCATGTCTGCATTTGGCTGCTCCTGGCACAAACCAGAGCCCATCATGCATTTTACTGCCCACCCCAACAGGAGCACCTCTCCCAGTTCAATGGGAGCAATCATGTGGAGGTCACAGCTATGAATGCAGGCCTGGTCTGGATACTGCAAGCTGTCCACACAATGGACAAGTTAAGAAAGCCTCATCCTTCCCAACCTGGCCAGCCATAAAACCTTTGAGCATTTGCTTGAGGGTCCTCACAGATAAAAAATAACATGGTGCCTGAGCTGCACAGCCATGCACAGCTCCTCATCACCTTTCCAAATCTCTCTGAGAGGCTCCAGCAGCTCTTCCCTCTTCCTCCCACTCTCCACAATTTCTCTGACCCCTGAACCTCCAGTGATGCAATTTCCTACCTGATTGATTGTAAAAGCTCCAGCTACTCTAATCACAGATCAATGGACTGCTTTGTGGAGAGAAAATCATCCTCAGTGGTGTTTATCATCCCTTCAAATTTCTGCCATCCTCTCTCACTCCTCTACCTCTTTAACCCCTTGCTGCCTGCAGCCTCCTGTTGCATCACTTCTGGGGATGGGCTGAAGAGGGAAGCAATTCCCCCAGGACATACAAGTGACCATTCCCAGCACACTCATCAGCACATTTTCTTCATAAACCTCTGGCCCTGCCTTGAACAGAAGCCTTCAGAAACCGGTTGCAAGAAAGCACAAGACCAGAAACAGTCTGAGCAGAACCCAAACTTCCCTGTGAGTTGGAAGGAGATGCTGCAGCAGGAAATGTGGCCACCCAAAGGCAGCATCTGCACCTAAGAGCCTAAGTGCCAAAGTGAGCTCCTGCAAGGCTCACATCCAAAAGCAAGAGATCAGCTCTAACACATCACTGCTCCAGCCCATCTCCAGAGTGTGTTCAAAGAGCTTTACGCTCCAGAGGCCTTTCCATCTCCAGGTTTACCAGCTAAATCCTGAGAGGAAAGGAGCCCCCAGCACTACTGCCAAGGCTCAAACAAAGACATGACAATGCCTCGCCCAGGAGAAAACTCAGCCTCGCAACAGCATCAAATACAAACGTGCAGACCCCCTCCTGCCTGCAGGCAACCGCTTTTTCCCTCGAGTTCAAAGCCTCTTCCCTTTGGGCAGGTTATAATTGAGCGCCGAGACGCTCCCCGTGCCGGCTGCTCTCCGAGCCGCGGCGCCGGCCGAGCCTCGGCACCGCTCCCCGCTTCTCTCCGGCAATTCCTCAGCCTCATTCTGACTTGCGGCTCCTCAGCCCCTCTTGGGATTTGGCCCCATCTACAGAGATAATTGGAAACACACCCTCGGCGCCCTCCTCCTGTCAGGAGCCAGCTGTCTGACGCTTTAAAGACAATCTCCCTGTTTTCCTCCCCCTCCTGCTCCCTGCGAAAGCCTCTGCCGAGATCCTGGTGAGATGAACACGGTGGGGAGCGGGAGGAGACAGCTCTGCTCCCTTCCCAAATAACTCATCCTCTGCAAGCCAGCCTCAGCTTCCCCTTTAATTTCCAGCCAGATTTCATCTGACAGCACTTGAGAAAGCAGCACTAGGAATCAGCACTGGAGCAATAATACGATTATAGTCCCTCAACAGCCATAGCTGAGGATGCAATAACTGCGCCCGTCGCTCACCCCCGGCTCTGCCCTCACCACAACCTATCCTCCTCTGAGAGACCCCAACCCCACTCTTGTGATTGTTTTTATTCTATTTTCTTTTATTCTGGCTCCGCAAGGAGAGGGGAGGAGCACTGAAACCCATGGAGGCAGCAAACTTTCCCAGCGAGAACTGGTCCCTCTGCAGCGAGCATCCCTCCTTCCCTGGCAGCTTTGCTGCAGCTGGCACTGACGGTGCCTGCCTGAAAAACTGGGAGACCACATCTGAAGTATTGTGTCCAGCTCTGGGGGCACCCAGGTCAAGAGGGACAGAGATATACTAGAGAGTCCAAGCGAGGGCCACAAGGATGCTGAGGGGACTGCAGAACCTCTTCTAAGAAGAAAGGCTGAGAGACCTGAAGCTGTTTAGCATGGAGAAGAGAAAGCTGAGAGAAGAGAAGATCCTATTAATGTTTACAAATATCTGAAGGGTGGGGGGCAAGAAGTAAGAGCCAGGCTCTTTTCAATGGTGTCCTGTAACGGGGCAAGGAGCAAGGGATACAAACTGGAACAAAGAAAGCTCCACCTCAGCAGGAGGAAAAACTTTACAGTGAGGGTGCTGAAGCCCTGGAGCAGGCTGCCTAGAGAGGTTGTGGTGTCTCCTTCTCTGGAGACTTTCCAGATCCATCTGGATGTGTTCCTGTGGTTCCTGCCCTGAGTGATTCTGCTTTGGCAGCAGGGTTGGACTCGATGATCTCAGAGGTCCCACCCAACCCCTACCATTCCGTGATTCTATTATACATATATGTGTGTGTGTGTGTGTGTGTATATACATAAAAACAGAGATACATATACATAGATAAAAAGAAGAACGACCTGCTTAATGAGCTCTGATACCCTCCTTGTAAAGAGAGGGAAATTATCTGCGAGTCTAGGAATATCTTCATTAAAAATGCATTTAGCTGTGGAGCGCTGCGAAAGAGAGACCTGTAATACATGAAAGATTAGCCCCAGATTGCTGATTGGGCTCTTTCACATCGTTATGGTAATTAGGCTCGCACAGCCTGTTGTGCTGACTCCGAGACTTTGCCGGGCTTGCCTTTGTCTGGGATTTAAGGTGGAATCCCTCCCCGCCCCCTCCCTGTCCCTGCTCCTCGCCCCTTCTCCCCCCCTACCAATTCCTCCCCTTTCAACCCTCTCTCTGCAACTGCCTGAAAGGAGGTTGGAGTGAGGTGGGGATTGGTTTCTTCTCCCCAATAATAGGGGATAGGAGAGGAAATTGCCTGAAATTGTGCCAGGGTAGGGTTAGGTTGGAGATGAGGAACAATTTCTTTGCTGCAAGAGTGGTCAGGGATTGGCACAGGCTGCCCAGGGAGGTGGTCGAGTCCCCATGCCTGGAAGTGTTCAAGAACTGTGTGGCCATAGCACTCTGGGACAGGGTTTAGTGGCCATGGTGGTGTTGGGGTGATGGGTTTGGGTTCAATGATCTGAGAGGTCTTTTTCAACCAAAACAATTCTAGGATTCTATGATTGCCTCAGCCCCCCTTGGCTGATCAATATGCAGAGTGCCACCATCCAATTCACCCATGCTCCCCAGCTGCCTCTGCCAGCCCTGGCCCTGCCTCACCCGGAGGAGAGAGAAGAAATTAATGATAATTATGAGGTGTGAGTCGATATTACAGCACTCAATCCGTTGCCACTGAAACCAAATAAAAATGCAACTTAATCAGCCAATTATTAAAGTGGGGAATAAACAAACAGCGACGTGCCCTCATGCTTCCCAACACACTACTCATGCCTCCAGCACACAAACCTTGCTCCAATCATCTTGGCTTCAGGTTTGTTTGGGTTTTATTTTGTCCCCTCTGTGTCACTGGAAAGGGAAATCCTGCTCAGCCCAGCCAGCTTACAGAGCTGGAGTGAGAAAGGTGTTCTTCAGAGGAGGTGTGCAGGAAGGGAGAAGGCTCACAAGGTTGCCAGGGAGAAGCACATTGAATGAGTGAGGTCTTCAACGAGTCTCATGGCTCACCCCTTGTTGTCAAGTACTGCTTCAGCTTTCCTGAGATGCTGAATTCCCTCTCCGGAGCAGAAGGCTGCAGACCTCCTCTGAACCTCTGCAGAAACACTACAGCAAGGCTTGCAGCTGCCTGTCAGTCACTCAGTTCTCCTCCACAAAGAGAAAAGGCCATTTCATGGCAGTGAGGATGGAAACATCTTGTACCACTGCTCGAGCATTGCTGCATCTTACTCCTCTGAGCTATAGCAAACAGAGAAAGAACATCTCCCTTTGGTCTTAACTCAGGAGCCAAGGTCCTTCAATGCTCCTCAGCTCCTGAGACTCAACAAAGACCTTTATTATCAAAGATCCAAAGCAGGATGTCTAGGTAGCAGAGGTTTCCAAAACCCACACTTGCCACCAACTGCTGCAGCACCTCTAGGGCAGAAAGGGATTGCAGTGGCCAGCCTCAGCCAATTTAGAAAGCAACCAATTACAGTCCACTCCATCCAGCAACAGAAGCAGCAAGGGACAGCCTCCTAGAACAGGTCTGAGCTTCTCCTCTGCCACCATCCTGCATGATAACACTTCTCTAATTTCCTCAAGCTGGTGCCAGCCTGTAACATCACCTGCTAATCCCAGCCATGAGCCTTCTAACCCTGCTGCTCACCCTCTTATCTCTCACTCCCTTATCTGTCCACCTTAGATTTCAGCTGGCATTTGCCTAATCCCAGGGGATCTCGGTGGAGCCATTGGCCTTGCATTAACCTTATGGCAGCAGGGCTGGTTTGGAGACTTTCCAGATGTGATCTGAGCCTCTGACTCAGAGTAATAATAGACAGAAGTGATCATAAATTAATCTCCTCATCCATCTCTCCCTTCCTCATACATGTATTGATGTGTTTCTATAGCCCTTCCGCATCCTCCCTCCACTCTATTCATCCATCCATCTATCTCCTGGCATGTCCTTTAATTACCTACCCATTAGGTTTCCTCTTTCCTGGCTCCACATTTTATCCTCTCTCTAAAAGCAGTGGGGATTATGCTTTAACCCTGCAACAGACCGTGGAAGAAGAACTTAGGGAAGTGTCCATGCAGAGAGGGATGCTGAGTTCCAGACTCCCTGGGGAGGTCTCTAGAAGTTCCCTCTTGGAGGCAGTAAGATTCTGGTTAAGTGAAGGAGCTGTTGTCACAGCTAGAAGCTAAACACCTACCCAAGGGGACACTGTTGGATTGCCCATCTGCTCCAGACCACCACTGGGCACAGCAGAAAGCCAAGACACAACCAGTCCAAGGAGGGCTGAAGATCTGGAAACTCACTTTGACTCCTCTTCATTCCCTGTCCCCTTCAAATCCTTCTGCAAAGCCTCCATCTTCCAGCACCTGAAGAGGGCCCACAGGACAGCTGGGGGAGGGACTTTTGACAAGGGCTTGAAGTGGACAGGATGAGAGGAATGAATTTTGAGCTGAAAGAGGGGAGATTGAGACTGGAGATGAGGAAGACATTCTT
>WBNM01043835.1:12316-40966 GCA_013399055.1 Ramphastos sulfuratus | reverse complement strand
AGGTGTTCAAGAAATGTGTGGGCATGGCACTTTGGGACATGGTTTAGTGGCCGTGGTGGTGTTGGGTTGAGAATTGGACTCAATGATCTTAAAAGGTCTCTTCCAACCAAAACAATTCTATGATTCCATGAAAGCCCTCAGCAGTGAGCTGCACCAGATCCCTCTTGCTGTCCCCTCCCAGTGCTTTCTGCTGCTTGCTACCAGAGAGATTGCTACTCCCAAATATCTAACCTTGATCTTCCCTGCTGCAAATTAATCCAATTCCTTCCTGTTCTGTCTGGCAGTGGACACGGAAGCAATCGATTGCTCTCTTTTCTATAACAACTTCTGACATGTTGGGGAAAAAAAAGAGATGGCATCTCCCTCTCTCACCTTCAGATCCTGCAGGCAGCACACAGAGGTTTGCTGGGAGCTCTGCCTGGCCTTGCACAAGGTGCCCAGCCCTGCTCTGTGAGGACAGGAGGTGGTCTGCAGGTCTGCTTCCCCCTCCTCTCCTGCTGCTCTGAGGGTTAGGACTGGGGGTTGAAATCCCTAGGTCTGAAAGATATGGGATGGGGAGGAGCATGGGAACCAGCAGTGTCCCCCAGGAATCAGTACTGGGCCCCATCCTCTTTAACATCTTCATTGATGATCTGGACGAGGACATCGAGTCAGTCACCAGCAAGTGTGCAGATGACACCAAGCTGGGGGCAGATGTTGGTGGGTTGGAGGGCAGAAGGGCTCTGCAGCAGGACCTCGAGCGCCTGGACAGATGGGCAGAGTCCAAGGGGATGGCTTTCAACAAATCCAAGTGCCAGGTGCTGCACTTTGGCCACAACAACCCCATGCAGAGCTACAGGCTGGGGTGGGAGTGGCTGGAGAGCAGCCAAACAGAAAGGGATCTGGGGGTGCTGATTGACACCCACCTAAACATGAGCCAGCAGTGTGCCCAGGTGGCCAAGAAGGCCAATGGTATCCTGGCCTGCATCAGGAATAGTGTGGCCAGCAGGAGCAGGGAGCTCATTCTCCCCNAGCTCACAACCCCACCACTGCTGCTAAGACACTGCCACTAAGCCACATCCCTCAGCACCACATCCATGGAGCTTTTAAATGCCTCCAGGGATGGTGACTCCACCACCTCCCTGGGCAGCCTGTTCCAGTGCCTGAGAACCCTTGCTGGGAAGATTTTTTTTTTCCCTAATATCCAATCTGAACCTCCTCTGGCACAACCCGAGGCCATTTCCTCTTGTCCTATCACTTGTTGCATGTGAGATGAGCCCAACCCCCACCTCACTGCAACCTCCTTTCAGAGAGTTGTAGAGAAGTGAGGTGTGCCCTCAGCCTCATATCCTTGCTCTTCTCCCACCAAATGGCCCAGCAGTGCTAGTGTCAGCATCCTTAGAGGTGTTCAATCAACACGTGGGTGGCACTTTGGGATGGGGTTTATTTGGCATAGTGGTAGAATCATAGAATGGTTCAGGTTGGAAGGGACCTCAAAGCTCATCCAGTTCCAACCCCCTGCCTTAGGCAGGGACACCTCCCACTAGCACAGGTCACTCAAGGCCTCCTCCAACCTGGCCTTGAACACCTCCAGGGAGGGAGCAGCCACAACCTCCCTGAGCAACCTGTACCAGTGTCTCACCACCCTCACTGCAGACAACTTCCTCCCACTTTCAATCTCCCCTCTGCCAGTTCAAACCCACTGCCCCTTGTCCTGGCATTGCAAGACCTTGTCAGTAGTCCCTCCCCAGCCTTCCTGTAGCTCCCTTCAGATCCTGGAAGGCCACTCCAAGGTCTCCTGGAAGCCCCAGGAAGCCCCTGGAAGGTCTCCAGGCTGCAGAGCCCCAACTCTCTCAGGCTGAGCCTATCCTCAGAGCAGAGCTGCTGCAGCCCTCTGAGCATCTTCGTGACCTCCTCTGGACTCACTCACTGGTGTTGAGTTGAACATTGGACTTGATAATCTCAAAGGTCTTTTCCAACTGAAACAATTCCACAATTCCTCCTCGGAGCTGGTTCCTCAGGCTCTGTGCCAGCCCAGTACTTGTGCCGCCACGACTCACCACCACCACGGCTCAGTACCAGCACGACTCAGCATCCTCACAGCCACCAGGATGTCAAACCAAGAAGCCAGCAGCTCCATCACGAGTGCTGCTATTTATACCCCCAGGGACTGATGAGCACCAGCAGCCAGGGAGAGCACAATGGCGAGCGGCAGGAGCTTGATTACCAAGGGGTATTTTTAGAACGTGTGAATCCTCTACCCCCACACCCCAGTGGAGGGATTTTATTTCCCCCCTTCCCTCTAGAAACCCTGATGGCAGCACTGGATGCTGCTCCATGCCTGGTGTGTGCAGCCAGCAATGACATCCCCCTTGTGCTCTCCGCAGCAAATGGTTACATGGCTGCAACTTTCCTCCCAAAACCCTGTGGTTTTTCCTCCCTCCCTCTGTTATTTCCTCCCTCCCCTCCACACACTTTCCTCCACCCTTCGAAACAAAGTGATGGGTGGCAATTGAAATTCCTCCACAGTTAATAGCATCTTGCTCTTGAGTGGCAGAGCCAGAGCCAGCCTGCTGCTCCTTTCGCTGGCAGCTGGAGCTGGAGCTGGGTGCATGCGTGGGAACCCAGCTAGAAACCATCCCCAGGCAAAGGGGGGCGGGGGGGCATTGGCTTTCATAACCCCCCCAGGTGACAGGTTGGCCTTCCAGCGTGGTTTCATTGCAGGCAGACAGGAGCAGCTATTTGCAGGCACATTAACAGAGCTGTGTCAACTTCGAGGTGAATCAGCTTTGCTTCATCAGACACATCAACAGGCTCAGCACTGCCATCTCCTCTCCTGCTCAGATTTATTCAAATTGCACACTGCAAATAGCATTCTCTCTCATTTGCCTACCCACATCCATCTGGAAATATCTCCCAGATCTTCCACTCTTGTGTTCTAGACTTTTTTAGCACTCCTCACTCCTCTTTCCCACCGTGTCCTCTTCCAGATCTGGGCTCAGGTTCACAGGAGGGACCAGCAAGTTGTAAATGAGAAGGGTCAAATATCAGTGTCTAAAAGCTGGACCCTTTCTGCCAAAGAGCTCACAAATTGCTCTTTCACAAGATGCCAGCATCCACAATTCATCCTGCCCTTAACTGGTGTTGGACTCAAAAGACAGATCCCTGGAGTTTCATAGCCATGTGGGTGCCTCCCTTCTTCTCTGAACATCTCAGCTGCACCTTCATCGTGCTGGACACCAAATAGTTTCTGTCTGTATGGAAAAGTGCTATCCCAGCACCTCTAAAAGCCAGGGATCTAAGGTGAGTGCAGTCACAGAACTGTGGAATCACAGAATTGTTTCAGTTGGAAAAGACCTCTAAGATCATGAAGCTGAACTGCCAACTCAATGCCATCATGGCCATTAACCCATGTCCCAGAGTGCCATGGCTACACATTTCTTGAACACCTCCTGGGCAGCCTGTTTCACTCTTGCAGTGAAGAAGTCTCTTCTAATATCCACCTTAAACCTCTCCTGCTACAATTTCAGGCGATGTCCTCTCCCACCTTATACTAGGGAAAAGAGCTCAACCCTCACCTCATTCCAATCTCCTTTCAGAGAGCTGCAGAGAGCAATGAGGTCTCCTCTCAGCCTCTTCTTCTCCAGACTCAACATCCCCAGTGCCCTCAGCTGCTCCTCCCCAGCCCTGTTCTCCAGATCCTTCCCCAGCTTTGTTGCCTTTCTATGGACCAGCTCCAGCCCCTCAATGTCCTTCTTGGAGTGAGTGACCCAAACCTGAATCCATTATGGAGGAGCTAGAGAGAGAATAACTCCCCAGTCACCCAGGTATGAGCAGCCATGTCACACCCATCCCAAAGAGTCTCCCATACCTTAGCCACTTGTCTCAGCTTCCCAAAGAGCTTCCCATACCTTAGCCACCATCTGCTGGCCCTCAGCTTCCCTTTGAATCCACTATTACCTCTCTCCAACTCCCCCTGGATACACACAAACCATTTCAGACTTATCCTTGGCCACCTCTTACACGCAGCAAATTAATACCAACAATCAATCATTAATCAGAACTCTCCTCTAGCTAGCAGGGAAAGGGACTGGAGCAGGTCAGGCTCTACTCCCATTCATGTCAGACAAATGCAAGCCTGTGGAGCTACTCCAGATCTACATGGCACGACAGACAGCAGCACAGGGCTGGGCACTCCATCACGCAGCACCCGAAGCCAAGCCTGGCAGCCAGCAGCCCAGCAGCTGGGCTCGATGTGACTGGCTCCAGCCAGAATGTGATTAGCAAAGAGAAAAGGGAAGGAGAAGCAGGGAGGTGTTAGTCACCTCGCTAAGAGAATGTCAGCCTTAGATACCGAGTTTCCCATTATAGTTCGTTAATGACTTGCCATTGTCCTCCCAACTCGAGGGGAGGGAAGCATGGGGGACAGAAGCTCTCTGCCTGATTGCAGATGTATCCTGGACTTGCCACATAAAAAAAAAGAAAAACCAAACCCTAACCTCCATCATAATTAAAAAGCTGCTCTTTTTTACCCAGGCAGGTTGGCAATTAAGGCTGCTCTGTCCAGAACTGCATTTTCCCTTTCGGACACAGGCACAGGTAGGCTTTTAAAATGCAGCTATTTGCTAAATAAGAAATGGCTCCACTCTGCAGGCATTTTAAAAGGTGGATAAATATTTTTCATGTCCCCAACCCAGCCAGCCAAGGTCTGCAAGGCTATTTCATCCATACTTGAAGCCACAGCTAGAGTGACACCCATGCCCACCCTGAATTACAGGAGCTGCAACCCACCCACCCACTCAAGGTTACTGAGCTGCTTATTTTAATTGTCTGTGACACCAGCCCTGTGAAATCTCACCAGCCTGTAATTTCTAGTAGCTCTCTTCTGGGACCATGCAGTGCATTGCTGCCACAGACAACAGACCTGCTCATAAACTGCATGTGCTGAGAGCACAGTGTTGGCTTTTATGGGCCATGCCACCTTCCAACTATTTGTAGCTACAGTAAAAAGCAGGCAGCAGCCGCCTGGAAATGGGCAGAAGAGCAATTCAAGGCAGATTTGAAAGCCAACAANTCAGAGCCTCAGCTCATCCTACCCTGCACATCTCCATGGTTCCCTGAAAGGAGGTTGGAATGAGGTGGGAGTTGGTCTCTCCTTCCAAGGGACAAGCAACAGGACAAGAGGAAACAGCCTCAAGTTTCACTGGGCAAGGTTTAGGTTGGATATGAGGAACAATTTCTTTATGGAAAGGCTTGTCAAGCCCTGACCCAGGCCTCCCTGGGCAGTGGTGGATTCCCCATAGAATCATAGAATGGTAAGGTTGGAAGGGACCTCAAGGATCAGCCAGTTCCAACCCCCTGCCATAGGCAGGGACACCTCCCACTAGCACAGGTCACTCAAGGCCTCGTCCAAACTGGCCTTGAACACCTCCAGGGAGGGAGCAGCCACAACCTCCCTGGGCAACCTGTGCCAGTGTCTCACCACCCTCACTGCAAACAACTTCCTCCTCACATCCAGTCTAAATCTTCCCTCTGCCACTTCAAACCCATTGCCCCTTGTCCTGTCATTACCAGACCTTGTCAATAGTCCCTCCCCAGCCTTCCTGGATTCCCCTTCAGATACTGGAAAGCTACTCTAAGGTCTCCTGGAAGCCTTCTCTTCTCCAGGCTGCAGAGCCCCAAGTCTTGTAGCCTGTTTTAAAAGCCATGTAGAGATGGTGCTGAGGTACATGGTCTTATGTTGACCTGGCAGTGCTGGTTTAATGGTTGGACCCCAGGATCTGAAAGATCTCTTCCAAGCAAAACAACTCCATGATTCTCCGACCTCCAGCAAGTCGCAAGGCTTCACCCATCCACCCCTGGCACGAAGACCTGCAGCCACACCAACACACCCTGCAGCCCCCGTGTCTCCATGCACCTCTGTCCCTGCTGACTGCCAGAAGCAGCCTGCCATGGCTGCCTTTAATAACTTTGCAATCAGGTTTAAACTGCCACTGCAAAAGGTTTATAAAAGTTTGTGTTGCCTGCTAATTAAATCCATACAAACGCAGGCTCGGCATTAATTTACTGTAAAACGAGCGTGAGGCTGCAGTGCCTTATTTGCAAGAAACTTGCCCATGCTCAACTACCAGCGAGGAGCAGCTGACCTTGGGAATTATCTCCCCAAACCCTGCCTGCCACAGATCAGACACAGCCATTCTTTTGAGGCTCCACACGCAAATATTGTTGCTTTTCAATTATTTGGCGACTGATCCGGCGGCTGGGAGACACTGGCTAATTAAAATCTAATTGAAATCAAAGCATTTCCAAGCCTGCTGCCTTCCATTGCTTCTTGGAGCAAAGGTTCTTCATCTCCTGGACTGCTTGTCCTCTGCTCTTTTTGGCCCTCTGCTCTTTTTGGCCCTCTGCTCTGTAAATGGCCCACCTTGCTCTCTGCAATGGGGTGGATGTGGAGCTAGGATACATCCCCAGGGGGTGAAGGAGTTAGAGGGACAAGGAAAGTCTTGAGGGGAGGAAATAAATACCACAGAATCATTGGATGCCAGGTTGGAAGGGGCCTCAAGGATCATCTGGTCCAACCTTGCCAGGTAAGGTTAGGGCTGGCACAGCACCCAGTCAAGTCTTAAAGCTGTCTGGTGGAGAGGACTCCATTGCTGCCCTTGGGAGAGGATTCCAATGTCTGACTGTTCTCAGGAGGAAAAATTGCTTTCTGGAGTCCAACTGGAATGTCCCCAGCAGTAACTTGTCCCCATCACCCCTTGTTTCTTCCATGGGACTTGTTGTAAAAGAAGGGAGTCTCCATCCTCTTCTGTGAAGCAAAGTGATGAAAAGAAAAGAGGATGAGAAGAAGAGGTGTGGAGAAGGCAAGGATGAAGAGAGAAGCTATCTAGGGCAGAAGATATCTAGCCCCAGCCCTCCTCATCTCCACACAGACATCAATGAGGAGCTGCTTATCCCTCTAGCTCAGCAGCACCAAGACTAAGCAATGCCTGAGCACAGAGGACAAATATACCCTTGGGTCTGCTCTGGAGGCTCAACCACACTGGTTGTGATCTGCCTCCCTGGGAAGGTATCACAGTGCCTGCAGAGCTGGAGCAGAAAGCAGCCTGCTGGCACAGCCTAATCCTACCAGGCTGAGTCAAGGGACCCCCTCCAGCACACAGTGGGGTGGGCAAGGAGCAAGCTGGCTGCACAAACTGCCTGTTTCACCTTTAGAAGTGAGGGGAGAGGGGAGGGGGAAATCATCTGCATAATTCAAGCAGAGGTGGCAGAAATGGCTTCCCGATATAGCTGTGCCTCAGCCACCAAATATAGAACTGGACACACTGGATAAAACCCAATTACTGCTGTGAAAACCTCTCTCAGACATACACACTTGAGACTGTATTAACTCCAGCAACACACTATATCTTGTCATGCCAATAAAGTTCCTGACACTGAAATGGAGAGGAAGGAGAGCATCTATATGGACATGGGAAGCAGGGATAGAAGCAGCAGAGCCATGGAACAGCAAAGGATGCAGGAGCAGCAGCTGATTATAACAAGCCCACTTTAATTTGTCTGACACATTTGCCCTAGTATTTTTTTTTTTCCCCTGTTTTTTTCCTCAAAGACTTTACAGCTCAGCAGGAGTGATCATAATAATAATTAAAAAAAAAGCCAGCCAAGGCTATAAATAAAATGAGAGACAATGAAAGAAAGAAGCACACACAGTGTTTAGAGGCAGCTAAGCCATCACGCTGAGCTCTTTGGAGAGAAGTCCTCCAATGTATGCTCCTAACTGTCCTGCATTTGTCCCTTTGTGGGCAGGTTGGATGCTCTATCTGCAGAGCTCCAGGGAGACCTTAGAGCAGCCTTTCAGTACCTTGGAGGCCTTCAAGAAAGCTGGGGAGGGACTTTTGACAAGGGCTTGCAATAGAATGAGGGGGAATGGATTAAAGCTGGAGGAGGGGAGATTTAGACTGGAGATTAAAAAGAAATTCTTTCCAGGGAGGGTGGTGAGACACTGGAACAGGTTGCCCAGGGAGTTTATTGATGTCCTCTCCATAGAGATGTCCAAAGCCAGGCTGGATGAGGCCTTGAGCAACCTGGGCTGGTGGGAGGCATCCCCACCCATGGCAGGGGGGTTGGAACTGGATGATTTTTAAGGTCCCTTCCAACCCAAATCATTCTAAGATTCAAAGATCTCAACCTGGTCCCTCAGCACTATGGGTATGTGTGACCAGTTGTGTGACAACATCCTGTGGTGATGCCCAAGAGCATGGAGACAGAGAGGGCTGTGATCAACCCCTCCTTTTCAGGGTACTGAGGTGATGGAGAGGTGCTCAGGGGGCTGCTCAGGGGAGGTTTAGGTTGGACATTGGGAAGAATTTCTTTGCTGCATGAGTGGTCAGGCATTGGAAGAAGTTGCCCAGGGAGGTGGTGGAGTCAACCACCCCTGGAGGTGTTCAAGAAGCATGTAGGTGTGGTACCTTGGGACATGGTTTAATGGTGATGGTTTAATGGCCCTCTCCATCACAGATAGCATCTCAGTGGTACACCTGCCCTGGAGACAGCCCTTTCCCTGGCAGTTCTGCTTGCAGGCAGCTCCCACCTGAAGCAGCCAGCTAACAAAGTTGAGTTTCACTCCAGCCAAGCCTTCATCATTATTAATCCTTACAAGAGGTTGCAGAGGATGGCATTGATCAAATGGTATCTGCATTAGCAGGAACACAGCTGAGCTGTCACTACATTACACAGCTCTTTCTCCCTCTCAGTATTCACAGTAGCTTAAGGGCTAAACAAACTTGGTGTGAGGAAGGAAGGGAGAGTGGAAACCTTTTGCCTCCTCCAAACAATTAACAGCAGGCTGTGGGAAATGCCAGTGATACCTGGCAGCTCGAGGCCAGGCAAGCCATGTGGGGTTGGGATGCCAGGAAGGCAGAGGAGCCAGCTAGGACCCAGCCCTAGCCAGGAAGATGCTGCTCAGCCTCAGTGCTGAACCTGCTCCTGATGGACACAAGTCTACAGCTTCAGCTTGGCTCTTTTCTTCATGCAGAGACCAAATGTGGCTCTGGGAAAACAATTTTCCCTCTTCAAGCTCAGAGGAGGCTCTGATGGTCAGGGTTAGAGATGCTACAAGAGGGATGTGAAGAATGCATACCACCACAGCTGAGCTTCTGCAAGGGACACAGCATCAGGGGAAAAAGCTCACAACTGGCTCCAGATATGGGGAGATTCAAATTGCTCAAGAGAAAAAAAAAAAATCTCAGCTTAGGTCTCATTTGTTCCCACAATATTTTCTTTTCTAGCATTTATTGATGAGCCACAGCCTGGGGGCTGCCAGAGCAGAGCCCCTCTCTCATTGCTGAGGAGATCTAGCATTTGGGATGGAGACCTAACCAGAGTTCTTCTTGTACAAACCAGTTCACTGTCAGGGGGAACAAGGGGCAGGCAGAGAGGAAGATGGCTCCCAGCTCCCACCTCTGTAACAAGTTGCCTCTGGTCAGGCATTGGAACAGGTTGCCCAGGGAAGTGAGGGAGTCATCATCTCTGGAGGTCTTCAAGAACTGTGTGCAGTTCTGGAGCCCCCAGCACAGGAAGGACATGGAAGTATTGAAGCCANTTCTATGATTCTACGATCAGACTCTCAGCTCCACCAGCACCCCCCAGGATCCCAGTTCCCTTCCAACCTCTATCATTCTGTGGTCAGAAAAATAAAAGACAAACCACGTCGGGGACGTAAAGATTTGCACTGGGGCAAGAAGCATTCCTGATCTGCCTCTTGGAGTAGAGGCAAAATCCTCGCCAGCCCCTCACGCTCTTGGGGGAAGATGATGGTTCTTCATATTAATGCTAAGTGTCAGTGTATCAATTTCAGACTCTGGGCAAGTTGAGATGAAACATGTGCCAAGGTCAGGGCTGGAAGGCTTAAGTGTATCTATTGTCATCCACATAATAGCATAGGGATTCATTTCTATCATTTTTATCTCTCTTCTTTTTTAATAATCCTATAGCGAGGATATAATTCTCTATTAATACATTATAGAAGAAGCTTAATGGAAAAAAGAGGGGTGCTGCCTTTTTTCTTCTGACTTACAAGCAGTGCATACAGAAAAGGGGGAGGGATGAGGGTGCCTATTCTCTGAGAGTTTCCTTTTTTTTTTTTTTTAACCAGCAAAAACAAAAAAAAAAAAAAAAGAAAAAAAAAGAAAAATATGTTTTTTCACAGAATGATAGAATGGTAGGGATTGGAAGGGACCTCTGGAATTCACCCAGTCCAACACCCCTTGCCAATGCAGGATTACCTAGAGAAGGTCATCAGGAACAGGTGCAGGTGGGTTTGGAATGTCTCCAGAGATGGAGACTCCATCACAGAATCAAAAGGGTTGGAAAAGACCTCTAAGATCATCGAGTCCAACCTAGCACCTAACCCTTCTAATTAACTAAAGCCTGGCACTAAGTGCCTCATGCAGCCTCCTCTCAAACACCTCCAGGGATGGGCACTCCACCACCTCCCTGGGCAGCCCATCCCAATGCCAATCTCTCTTGCTCTGAAGAACTTCTTCCTAACATCCAGCCTGAACCTGCCCTGGCACAGCTTGAGGCTGTGTCCTCTTGTTCTGTCCCTGGGTGCCTGGCAGCAGAGCCCAACCCCAGCTGGCTACAACCACCCTTCAGGTAGCTGCAAAGAGCAATGAGGTCTGCCCTGAGCCTCCTCTTCTGCAGGCTGCACACCCCCAGCTCCCTCAGCCTCTCCTCACAGGGCTGTGCTCCAGGCTCCTCACCAGCCTTGCTGCCCTTCTCTGGATATGTTCAAGCACCTCAGCATCTTTCTTAAACTGAGGATCGCAGAACTGAACACAGGACTCAAGGTGTGGCCTGACCAGTGCTGAGCACAGGGGCAGAATAACCTCTCTGGTCCTGCTGGCCACACTGTTCCTGACCCAGCCCAGGATGCCATTTGCTCTCCTGCCCACCTGGGCACACTGCTGCCTCATCTTCAGCTGCTTACAACCAGCACCCTCAGGTCCCTCTCTGCCTGGCTGTTCTCCAGCCACTCTGTCCCCAGCTTGTAGTGCTGCCTGGGGTAGTTGTGGCCAAAGTGCAGAACCTGGCACTTGGAATTGTTAAAACTCATGGCACTGGACTGTGCCCATCTGTCCAGCCTGTCCAGGTCCCTCTGCAGAGCCCTCCTGCCCTCTAACAGATCCACACATGCTGGGCAGCCTGCTCCAGGGCTCCAGACCCTTCAATTCAAGAAGTTCCTCCTCATCTTTAGATGGAACTTCTTATGCTAGAGTTCGTGCCTGTTCCCCCTTGTCCTGTCACTGGGCACCACTGAACAAAGCCTGGTCCCATCCTCCTGACATCCACCCCTGAAGTATTGATCAGCATTGATCAGATCCCCCTCAGGCTGCTCTTCTCCACACTGAACAGCTCCAACTCTCTCAGCCTTTCCTCCTCAGAGAGCTGTTCCAGTCCTCTCAGCACCTTTGTAGCTCTTTGCTATACCCTCGCCAGCAAGTTCCTGTCCTTCCTGAACCAGGGACCCCAGAACTGGACACAGTATTCCAAATGTGGCCTCACCAGGGCATGGTACAGAGGGAAGATGACCTCCCTCAACCTGCTTGCCGTAGCTGACTTGCCTCTTTTCCTTTCACCTAATAGCAGGACAAAAATAGAATACAGAGCCTGAGGAGGCTCATTTGAGATCCTCCCAAAATTGGAGGTCTTCTGAGCTGCTATTTCATGGCACAGGGTTTAATAAAGGCATCTTTATTGCTGGAAACCATTCCATGATTCTATCTCTCTCACAAGGGTTTTTCTTCCCAAATGTCACTAAAAAAGGAGGTGGCAATAAAATCCACCCCTCAAAAATGGAGTTTCAAGCTGCCAGCTACCCCTCATCTTCCAAAGAAATCATGTCTCAACCAACATAATCCTAACAAGTTCTCCAGATGTCCTCTGAGCCTTCCAGAAAATAGCAGACAGCTATATACTGAATTTTTAATGTGAAGACCAGTCAGAAAAGTAAGAAAGCAAACAAANGACAGGATGAGAGAGTTGGGGTTCGGCAGTCTGGAGAGAGAAGGCTTCAAGGAGACCTTGGAGTGGGCTTGCAGGATCTGAAGGGGGCTACAGGAGGGCTGGGGAAGGACTATTGACAAGGTTTTGTAATGACAGGACAAGGGGCAATGGGTTTGAACTGGCAGAGGGGAGATTGAAACTGGATGTTCACAGATCACAGCTCACAGGATGTCAGGGGTTGGAAGGGACCCAAAGAGCTCATCCAGTCCAACCCTGGCACAGCAGGACCAGACAGGTTCAGGGCACACAGAACACATCCAGACAGGCCTTGAAAGGTTCCAGAGAAGGAGACTCCACAACCTCTCTGGGCAGCCTGTGCCAGGGCTCTGGGACCCTTCCAGTCAAGAAGTTGCCCCTTGTGTTGAGCTGGAAGCTCCTGTGCTGCAGCTTCCATCCATTGCTCCTTGTCCTGTCCCAGGGAGCAGTGAGCAGAGTCTGTGACCCCCTCTTGACTTCCATGTTAGATGTTAGGAGGAAGTTCTTTGCAATGAGGGTGGTGAGACACTGGCACAGGTTGCCCAGGAAGGTTGTGGCTGCTCCCTCCCTGGAGGTGTGCAAGGCCAGGTTGGATGAGGCTTTGAGCAACCTGTTCTAGAGGGAGGTGTCCCTGCCTATGGTGAGGGGGGTGTTGGATGATCCTTGAGGTCTCTACCAACCTAAACCATTCCATGATTCTATCTCTCTCACAAGGGTTTTTCTTCCCAAATGTCACTAAAAAAGGAGGTGGCAATAAAATCCACCCCTCAAAAATGGAGTTTCAAGCTGCCAGCTACCCCTCATCTTCCAAAGAAATCATGTCTCAACCAACATAATCCTAACAAGTTCTCCAGATGTCCTCTGAGCCTTCCAGAAAATAGCAGACAGCTATATACTGAATTTTTAATGTGAAGACCAGTCAGAAAAGTAAGAAAGCAAACAAACAGGAACAAAAACAAACAAAAAAATGAAGCTTTTTACTCCTTCTCTGTATGTAAATCTCATATCACACATTTCAGCATCTGTTTTTGCCTTTTTTTATCTCAGTATAACTACTGTAAGAGAAATGACAGCCAACAGCTCTGCAGCTGGCTCTACAAGGTCTGCTTGGGGAGAGGATGAGCTTGCTCCCCATCCATGCCATGTCCACCAGCACACATATCTACCAGCACACCAATAACTGCCTCCGTGCCCAGTCCACAGGAGACTGAATCTGGGCTTTGCCTGCACAAGGCAGCTGCTGTCTGTAAAACATCCAACGTGCCACAGTTACTGCTGCCTCCCTGGTGCCATAATTCATCTGGTTGTCCATGGTGAAAAAAGAGCCTCCCATCCAGGCTTACAGCATCCTGAGATGCAAGTGTAGCAACATGGAAGAGAAAGAAAGGGATGCAGCTGCTGGACAACCAAAAAACACTTGTATGGAGGCAGCAGGGATGTCCACCTCCTCTCCATGAAGACTTCTTTCTCACAAAGGCTTCCATTTCCCCTCCGTAAAGACCTCCTTCCACAAGGGCTTTCACCTTCCTTCCATAAAGATCTCCTTCCACAAGGACTTCCATCTCTACTCTGTAAAGACCTCCTTCTACAAGGGCTTCCACCTCTCCTCCATGAAGGCCCTTTTCCGCAAGGGCTTTCACCTCCCCTCCATGAAGACCTTTTACCACAAGAGCTTCCACCTCCCCTGCATGAAGATCTCCTTCCACAATGGCTTCCACCTCCCCTCAATGAAGATACTTTACCACAAGAGCTTCCACCTCCCCTCCATGAAGATCCTTTTCCACAAGGGCTTCCACCTCCCCTCAATGAAGACCCTTTTCCACAAGGGGTTCTACTTCCCCTGCATGAAGACCCTTTTCCACAAGAGCTTTCACCTCCCCTGCATGAAGACCCTTTTCCAGAAGGGCTTCCATCTCCCCTCCATGAAGATCTTTTTCCATAAGAGCTTCCACCTCCCCTCCATGAAGACCCTTTACCACAAGGGCTTCCATCTCCTCTTCATGAAAACCTCCTTCCACAAGGGCTTCCACCTCTCCTTCATAAAGACCCTTTACCATGAGGGCTTCCACCTCCTCTCCATGAAGACCTTTTACCACAAGAGCTTCCACCTCCCCTCCATGAAGATCCTTTTCCACAAGGGCTTCCACCTCCCCTCCATGAAGATACTTTACCACAAGAGCTTCCACCTCCCCTCCATGAAGATCCTTTTCCACAAGGGCTTCCACCTCCCCTTCATGAAGATACTTTACCACAAGAGCTTCCACCTCCCCTCCATGAAAATCCTTTTCCACACGGGCTTCCACCTCCCCTTCATGAAAACCTCCTTCCACAAGGGCTTCCCCCTCTCCTTCATAAAGACCCTTTTCCACAAGGGCTTCCATCTCCTCTCCATGAAAACCTCCTTCCACAAGAGCTTCTCCTACAACTCACAGCTACTCCCCTGGATAAGCCTTGCTGCTATCTTCCTACCAACACTGCCCTTCCTCCTCTTGCTTAAAATATGATGATCAGGGTAAACGGCTTCCATTTTCCTGACATCCAAAGCCCAGAGCAGAGAGATAAACGTTAACACTTCCAGAAAGCTGTAGCCATGAAGAAATTACAGCCAACTCCTCTGTGGCTCCAAAGACCTGGCTGAACTCATTCTGGGACCTCCTGCTATTCCCAGCAGAGCACAATGCAAGAGTTGGACGAGGCCCAGAGGTCCACCACTCTCACCCCATTTACTAAGAAGCCAAAGATATCCAGAAATGTAATATTTTTAGCATAGTTAAAAGAAGAAGAGGGGGAAAAAAAAAGCAAAAGCAAAGCCACCCTTCTATTCATAGCACGGCTCGAGAGGATCGGAGCTGTAACGCGGAGTGAAAGCATCCTTGGATGACAACCCCTGGAACCCTGCTGTGCACAGCAGGGCTGAGGCTCAGGCTGCTGAGAAACAGGATTCAACCTCTGCCCAAACCACAGGCTGAATCCAAATGCCAAAACATCCCAGGGTTCACACGCAGGGCTATGGAGAACACGAGCTCATCTAAAATGCTTTTAATCTTTGCTCCCGAAAGAGCAGCCTCCTCCCGTGGGATTTCGATGAGGAAAGAAAGAGCTGCAGGTATACACAGAGAGAGAGAGAGAAAGCAGAAGAGGAAGATGAAATAAAAAAAAACGTATTTTCCCATCTTCAGAAACAAAGTTTTGGGGGAAAAACCTGTCAGAGAGCTGTTGCTTTGCCACGGTCTTGCTCGCTGGCTCCCTCGGAAGGGGCATTGATCTCATTGTCACATTAAACACCGCACCAAACGCTCCCCGTGTTGAATTAGTGCCGGTAGATTTCTCTGACTAGAACATGTTAGAAATCACAGTTGGGTTACCAGAATCAATTAGGGCCAGATGGGGGGGTGCAAGGAAGTTAAACAATTTGCCTCATTGTAGGATCTGGGGCTATGGCAAAGAGTTCTTTACATTTTCATTTAGATTTAAAAATCACTCGAGTGCACTCTCTGTATAATTCAATCGAGGAACGGAAATGGAACTACCAAGCGGGTAAGAGATATATTGTTCTTCTCCAGAAGATAAAAGTAGGGGGGAAAAGAAAAAGAGAGAGGATTAGAGCTCAGCTCCTCAGCAGGGGGAAAGCTATGCTGGAACACCGACGCTGATGCAGCAGCATCAGCACACAGCAGCATCAGCACAAGCCAGAGAATCGCGGAATCGAAGAACGATAATGGTTGGAAGGGATCTCTGGACATCATCCAGTCCAAACCCCCTGCCAGAGCAGGCTCACCCAGAGCAGATTGCTCAGGAATGTATCTAGGTGGGTTCTGACTGACTCCAGAGATGGAGACTCCACCACCTCTCTAGGCAGCCCATTCCAGTGCTCGTTCACCCAGAGAGTAAAGAAGTTCCTCCTCATATTTAGACAGAGCATCTTATGTTCAAGTTTGTGCCCTTTACTGCTTCAAAGCATCTCCTCTCCTATACAACCATAGAATGGTGAGGGTTGGAAAGGACCTCTAGAGATTATCAAGTCCAACCCCCCTGCCAAAGCCAGATCACCCAGGGTAGGTCATACAAGAAGGCATCCAAATGGGTCTTGAAAGTCTCTAGAAAAGAAGACTCCACAACCTCTCTGGGCAGCCTGCTCCAGCACTCTCAGAGCAAAGAAATTATTCCTCATGTTGGGAATGAAACTTCCTATGTTTAAGTTTGGGCATGTTACCTCCTCAAAGCATCTCTTCTCCTATCATCGCCACCATCATCTCTTCTCCCAACACCCCTGCCTTTGTTTGGTCACAGGTCACTGGGAAGTCCTTCTGCCCCTAGAATCAGCACTCTTGAGTACTGTGTCCAGTTCTGGAACTCTCAATTTAAGAAAGAGGTTGAGGTGCTCAAACATGTCCAGAGAAGGGCACCAAGGCTGGTGAGGGGCCTGGAGCACACCCTGTGGGGAGAGGCTGAGGGAGCTGGGGATGTGCAGCCTGCAGAAGAGGAGGCTCAGGGCAGACCTCTACAACTCTCAACTCTACTGCTCTCTACAACTACCTGAAGGGAGGTTGTAGCCAGGTGGGGTTGGGCTCTTCTCCCAGGCACTCAGCAACAGAACAAGAGGACACAGCCTCAAACTGCACCAGGGTAGGCTCAGGTTGGATGTTAGGAAGAAGTTCTTCCCAGCAAGAGTGATTGGCATTGGAATGGGCTGCCCGGGGAGATGGTGGAGTCCCCACCCTGGAGGTGTTTAAAAGGAGTCTGGATGAGGCACTTAGTGCCATGGTTTAGTTAATTAGAAGGGTTAGGAGATCTTCTCCAACCTGCTTCATTCTGTCATCTGTGATTCTGGTGGGATTTCAAGGTAGCAGGACAAGGTTTACAGGGACCAATGCTGAGTCACTACCTTAGCAGGGGTGGGAAACAGGTCGCCTGGACAAGGACCTGCGTGGACTGGCTCCCAGCAGAGCTGAGAAGTAGAAATGAAACCCAGTCAAGGTTAGTCAGGGGAAAAAAAAAAAAAAAAAAAAAAGAATCCTGGCTAATATGCAGCACACCTCCAGCTCTGCAATAAAGAGGAGATTGAATTGCAGAACGTGGCTGCAGGTCTTGTTTCTCTACCTTTCAATGTTGTGCTCCAACAGGTCGGAATATTGTTAGCAATTCCGTCTGCGGAGGAGACATTGCTGAGCTGGGTAAAACATGTGGCAAAGCTCTTTCCACGCTCCTCTTGGATCAGGTGAAGGCATTTGATTATATAGGCTCGGGGGTTATTTGCATTATGGGATTCCCAACACTCCTCCTGAAATGGTTGGGAGCGTTATGTAAATCAGCCAGAGGGGAAGCTTTCCACAGACGTCGTCGCAGCTGATGGAACAACTTTCATCTCAAACCTGGCTACTCTTCCAATCACCTGGGTGAGTCTCTTGCCACTGATTGCTCCACGAGGGAAATCCAGCCTTTACAGGGGATCCCAGAGTCCTCATGTTAGGAGAAGGAAAAGGGCAAAGATCCTTTTCCATTTGCCATCTGCGTGCATGGGCTAATGTGATGTGCTTCCTCCAGACAAGAGGAAAGGTTAAGCACAGCCCTCGTCGGGGAGCAAAGCCGGAAGGCTTGAGGCCAAGTTCTGCAAAGACATCTGAGAGCTGCACGCCCAAAGCTCAGTGAAAGTCAAAAGATGATGAATATCTGAACCCAAAAGGCTGTTCTGAAACAGCTCAATGGAAATAAACCCAGGTCCTTCTGTGGCAGGGCTTGCCTGCTCCAAAAGAGTAGCAAAAGGAGAGGGAGAAGTGACTGAGATCCATCCTGCTTCTCCTCCCTCTGCCCTGTGTGTGGTGTGAAGGCACTACCAGGCTGGCAGGGATCAGCAAAAGGAACAGAAGCATTGGAAGGTAGGAAAGGGATGAAAAATGGGCAGAGAAAGGAAACTCAGTGCTTCAGACAGCTCTGCTTTTCCGGAGTCCTACTTGAATTCGCACCTACTCAGCACCACTCGAGGTGCTTGACTCTGTAATATTTTTATTCCTACATTTCCCCACCTTTTCCACACACAAGAGCAGGCCTGTGAAGCACCACAGCTTCTCCAAGAGTTGTCCCTTTCTTGGCCATGCCCACCTCTTCCTGGCAAGCAGCAGATTAAGATGAAATCTCAGAACAGCCTCAGATGACACTCTTTGAAGGAAGAGGAACAACACCTAGAGACTCCTCCCAGCTTGCTTATAGGAACAACTTAATTTCTGTTGCCTGTTGCTGAGCTGCTCCCGAGCTCCTTGCACTGCACATCTCCCTTCAGACACACCTTGATTAATTTTGCTTCATTTATTATTGAAGCCTGGTACCTCCATGTAAAACACTGAAGACCTGACTCATTTGTTATGATCAAGCCCTGCCACACACCCTAAGAGGCTCTGCGATCTCTGTAGCCTTCGATCCACCAGCAGAGAACAAACTCATCTCAATCCCTGGGTAAATATGAGGGATTGCTGGAGGGATGCTGTCAGCATCATGCTCCCTCTTACCTCGCCTGTCGCCTCGCCTTGCCACAGAAAACACTCTTAAAGGCTAATTCACTTTCCAACATCTGCACGGCTCATTTGCTGCTCTCCCCTCTCCCCCTCCATCCCTCTGCAGCTGGCATTGAAGGCAGGCAGCTCCCAGTAATCCCCTCCGTGGATATAAATGGAGTGAGCTGGGAGCTGCGACCACGGCCAATTAGCCACCGGCCGAGGGTGGCTCTGCCGGCGAGGCCACATGGAAGTCTCACTTACCCATGGGCCTGAGCCAAAAGGCAACACAGGCAACACTACAGGGACTGCTGGATGCTTTCAGGCTGCTGACAGAGCATCATAAAGTTGTTTTTCCCCACCAGAGTCCCAGCTGCTTCCCAGGATGTTCAGCCTAACCTTGCCTTTCTTTTACATCACTGACTCATTTCAGCCTTGTTAAGCCTAGCCTTGAGAGTGGGGCAATAGTTTGACACTAGAGCAGGGGAGATTTAGGTTGGACATTAGAAGGAAGTTCTTTGCAATGAGAGTGGTGAAATAGTGGAACAGATTGCCTAGGGATGCCTGGAGAACAGAAGGCTCCAGGGAGACCTTAGAGCAGCATTTCTGTGTCTGAAGGGGACCTACAGGTAGGCTGGGGAGGGACTGCTTAGAAGGGTCTGTGGTAATAAGACAAGGGGCAATGGTTTGGAACTGGAGCAGGGGAGATTTAGGAGGAAGTTCTTCACTGTGAGGGTGGTGAGGCACTGGACAGGTTGCCCACAGATGTGCTCGAGGCCCAACCCTGGAAACATTCAGGGTCAAACCTAATGTGGTCCTGGGCAGCCTGCTCTAGTTGAAGATGCTCCTGCTGACTGCAGTGGGGTTGGACAAGATGACCTTTGAGGGTCCCTTCCAACCTGATGCATTCTGTGATTCTGAGGTGGAAGGGACCTCTAGAGATGACATCAAGTCCAGCCTCCCTGCTAAAGCAGGTTTGCCTAGATCAGGTTGCACAGGGACACGTCCAGGTGGGTTTTGAAAGTCTCCAGAGGAGGAGACTCCACAACCTCTCTGAGCAGCCTGTTCCAGTCTTCTGGAACCCTCAAAGTAAAGAAGGGAAACCTCTTATGTTCAAATTTGTACCCATTGCTCCTTGTCCTAGCACTGGGCAACATTAAGAAGAGTTTGACCTCATCCTCTTAACTCCCACCTTTTAGATACTGATAAACATTGATAGATCCCCTCTCAGTCTGCTCTTCAAGCTTAACAGCCCCAGGTCTTTCAGTGTTTCTCATAAGACAAGACTGTGGCTTCACACCAATCCCTCTCCCAGGTTATGTGCTGTGTGACCAGAGTGGTCACTCCTATCTCTGGAAGCAGAATTATCTCTGGTGCTGGGCTGGGAAGCTTAAAAGCTGGGTGATCAAACCATGCCTAGGCTTAGGAGGAATTTACATCTGAATTTCACAGCTTGGGTCCAGCTCTGTAACAGGCTGAATGGAGACAGAAAATGTAGTGAGCTCTTCCCTCCTTTGAGCACGGATCTACACCCTGGGATGAAACTCCGTGGCTAAAATTCATCTGGACTTCAAAGGCACCAGCACACCTCAAAGGTAATAAACCCCAAAAGGGGAAAAGAATGAAAAATATTTCAATGGCAGAAGACAAGGCCTCCCATTTCTATGGCTCTCAGAGTACTTTGAAACATAAACAGAGCCCACAGTCAACTACAGGTCACAAGAGAAGTCAAGTTCATGTCTTGAAATCAATCCCTGCTGATGGGAAGGGAATTGCAGAGCGATAAAACCCTACTAGTTGGAGCTGCAGTTATGCAAAAAGCCCAACACTTAGGGTACTACTGAGCTCAGCTAACTGCAGCTCTTGCCAGCTCAGATACTCTGTGAACATTCAAAGCTCTACAGATGGCCAATCCCAGCTGTAGGATGGGTTGGGTTGGAAGGGACATTTAAAGCACTCTTTAAATGAGCACTCCTGGCTTCAGATGACTTTTTAGGGTGTAATGAATCACCTTCTTAGAATTATAGAATCAGACAACTGGAAGGGTTGGAAGGGACCTCAAGGATCATCCAGTTCCAACCCCCCTGCCATGGGCAGGGACACCTCACACTAGATCAGTTTGCTCAAGACCCCATCCAGCATGGCCTTAAAAGTATCCAGGGATGAGGTTTCCACCACCTTCCTGGGCAATCTGTTCCAGGGTCTCACCACCCACATGGGGAAGAACTTCTTCCTAGCACCCAATCCAAATCTACCCACTTCTAGTTTTGCTCCATTTCCCCCAGCCTTATCACTACCTGACACCCTAAAAAAATCCCTCCCCAGCTTTCCTGTAACCCCCTTCAGATACTGGAAGGCCACAATAAGTTCTCCTCAGAGCCTTCTCCTCTCCAGACTCCCCCAATTCCCTCAGTCTGTCTTCCTGAGAGATCCAAGAGCACCAAACCATCCAAAAGCTCCCACAAGACTTTCAGCTGACAAATACAAGCTGAACTTGTGGTTTGGGGAGGGGAGCCCAGCCCTGCTGACAGCGAGTTCACACCAAATCCGACAAGGAGCAAATTACACATCTGTAAATATCAAAGGCAGGTTGTTTTGTGAGAAGTTCAGCATCTCAGGTTTGGGTTTTCTCTTTTCTTCCACCCCCTTTTTAAGCTTTGTCAATACCAACTGTGCTTTTCTTCCTGGAAACTGTATAATGAGGAGAGCAAGTGTTTATTTTTCTCTTTAAAGGGATGAAGTATTTTTCACCGATATTTTACATGTCCGTAAAAAACGATTTACAGGATTGAGTGGACGGGTCACAGGCTGCCCTTTGCCTGCTCAAGGGAAGGAGGGGGGGGAAAAGGTCACCCCAGGGCAGGATTTCAAGAGCTTCTTTGCTTCTCAAAGGCTTTTATGTGAAATATCATTCCCTTACATTTTTGGGCAGGGGCAAAAAAACAGCAACCAACAAAACAAAAACCAAACAACTCTAAGCAGTAGTCACTGTGGGCTCATCTCGAGATAAAAGATGGAGCAAGACAAATATAATTGCATTTGTTAAGGGACTAAAGCAGGCAGACAGAAGGAAAGCAGGGTTTGTGGTTTGCTTGGGTGGCAGCTTGTTCTGTGGAGCATGTGAAGGTGAAGCAGCCCAGGCAAGGAGAGAAGGAGACAGCAGCAAATACACCCATCATGCCTCCAGCATGTGGTTACAACTGAAAACCAAGGAGGATAATAAGACAGATGTACTCCCAATAAAAGTCAGCTCAAATCTCATAACAAGAAGTGAGTGCAGTGGCTGAGGAAACACCCTAGAAAGGCAGCCAAGTTCCAGAGAGTGTCTGGAGAAAGCAATGAGCATTGTGACTGGGGAAAGGTGAGGAAGATAGAATCATGGAATCACAGAATGGTCCAGGCTGGAAGGGACCTCCAAAGCTCATCCAGTCCAACCCCCTGTGCACTCAGCAGGGGCATCCTCCACTAGATCAGGCTGCCCAGAGCCCTGTCGAGCCTCTCCTTGAACATCTCCAGTGATGGGGCCTCAACCACCTCCCTGGACAACCTGTCCAGTGTTCCACCAACCTCATGGTGTAGAACTTGTTCCTAACATTCAATCTAAATCTGCTCTGCTCTAGTTTGAAGCTGTTCCGTGTCCTGTCACTGCAGGCCTTTGGAAACAGTCTCTCTTCATCCTTCTTGTAGCCCCTTTCAGGTACTGGAAGGCTGCCATTAGGTCTCCTCAGAGACTCCTCCAGGCTAAACACCCCCAGCTCCCTCTGCCTGTCCTCAGAGCAGAACTGCTCCAATCCCCTGATCGTGTTCATGGCCCTCCCCTGGATCTGCTCCATCAGGTCTCTGTCCCACACAAGGGTTCACAGATGACTCCCATGATGGAGGAGCATCTATATACCACATCTATATACCACATCTATATACCACATCTATACACCACATCTATATACCACATCTATATACCACATCTATACACCACATCTATACACCACATCTATACACCACATCTATACACCACACCTATATTCCACACCTATATACCACATCTATACACCACACCTATACACCACACCTATACACCACACCTATACACCACATCTATACACCACATCTATACACCACACCTATATACCACACCTATATACCACACCTATATACCACATCTATACACATCTATATACCACACCTATATACCACATCTGTATACCACATCTGTACACCACATCTGTATACCACATCTATACACCACATCTATACACCACATCTGTATACCACATCTATACACCACATCTATACACCACATCTGTATACCACATCTATACACCACATCTATACACCACATCTGTATACCACATCTATACACCACATCTATACACCACATCTGTATACCACATCTATACACCACATCTATATACCACATCTATACACCACATTTGCTTCACCTCCTGCCTACTCCAAAAGAAAACACTCTATTATCAGGTGACAGAATGAGAAGAAATGGCTGAAATTGTGCTGGGGAGACTTAGGTTGGATATTAGGAACAATTTGTTTGCCACAAGAGTGGTCAGGCATTGTGACAGGCTGCCCAGGGAAGTGGGGGAGTCACCATCCCTGGAGGTGTTCAAGAAATGTGTGGCCATGGCACTTGGGGACATGGTTTAATGCCATGGTGGGGTTGGGTCGACAGCTGGACTTGATCTTAAGAGGCCTTTTCCAACTGAAAGGATTCTGTGGTTCTATATCTGACCAGCCACGTAAGCCAGAGGCAGCTGGAAGGAATAGATTTCCTCCCTTCTTTCTCTCTCTCTTTCTCCTTTTTCTCTTTTGGATTTATGACAGAGAGCCGAAAACCAAGAGCCTCTATTCCTGGAAGAGCAGTGCTGGCTGGGAAGCCCTGAGGCTGGCAGATGCAGGAGGCAATTAACCCCCACGCAGGCAGGAAGGGAAGGAGAAGGAAAAGGCATGCAGAGCACAGAGCAAAGAGAAGCCAAGTCAAGGGCCCCTGCATCCCCTTCTTGCTGCCATGGGGCACGGGCATGGCACCTCCCCAAAGAGACACCACCAAGCTGCCACACGAGCTGGGGTTTGGATTCTCCAAAGTCTTTAGGCAGGCAAATATCTTGCAGGGCCTGAGCCCCTCGGAGCCTTCTCATGCCTGAATCTGTGCTCCTGTACCACGCCACGAACCGAAGCCCCACAGCACCTAGCAAGATCAGCTGCTAATTAAACCATTCCCTCGACAGCTTGCAAGTTAGTTATGGCTCATTATCCTCACTTAACTGACTGGAGAAACTGAGGAAGGAGAGAGATTAAAGGATTTGCTAAATCTCCAGCAGCAGTCAGCGGCAGAGGCAAACCCGCAGCTCATCAACATTACAAATCCCCCCCACCTCGGGGCTCCCAACCCTGCACACATCCCTCCCCTTGCTGTTTTTACTACTTGCTATTGCTTATTATGTGCTGAGCGAGTGCAAGAAGCAAAGAGCACCTTGCTCAAGAGCTCACGTCTGGAGGGCAGGTTTAAAAGGGAGAGGATGCTGAAAGCCAAGAGCCCATAAAACCTGCAGCAGAGGTTACTCAGCCCAAACTGCTGCACTTGACCGCGATGCTTAAAACCGACCTGGTGCCCTCCCAGTGTCCTCCCTGGCTGCCAGCAGCATCTTGGAGGAGTCAAAAGCAGCCCCAATTTTCTCCAAGTGAGCCAATAAATCAGGCATGGGAAGGGCTGGCAAAACCCTAGGGAGAGGCTGCAAAGCTCAGGGAAGGAGAAGATGCTGAGCGAGAAGGAGAAGGGCTTGGGAGAGAGAAGCAGCAATGAATTTAAAGGGAATAAAGGAGACAGGAGAGCAGACGAAGGAAAAACATCTTTAGAAAAGAGGAAGAGATTGACAGAGCAAAACAAAGATGGAGGAGAGGCACAGAGAGGAGAAGGAGGGAGACAAAAATAAAGGAGAAAAGCAGGAGGAGGCAGCAGGGAGAGAGAGGAGGTGGCGAGCCGCAGAGAATTAAAACAGTGACAGCAATTTAACAGCAGAGTTTTATCTTCCAGTTTAATGGGGGAAGCCAACCCCCTGCTTGAGGAAGGATGGTTTCTCTCTCCAGCTTGCTCTGCAGCATGGCCACTGAGGAAGGAAATAGCAGAACTGAGTCCTTCCTTTCCTACCAGCAGCATTACTGATCATTAAAGCTGGGATATCATCTGCTTCCCCCTCCCTGTTCCTCTGCTGGATTATGTCCTCATTCCCCCCTCCATGACAGTTTGCCAGTCATCCTTTGGTTGGTATTATTCTTCTTGGTGACAAACTCCAGCAGCTCCCACTCCCTCCACAGAAAATCCCTGTCTCCTGTATCCTGCCCCACCACGGGGAAGGATCTTTTCTTTCCAAGGGGTGGAAAAAAACAAAAAAGCAAACCCAAACATTTCAAGTGCAGCTTTGTTTTGTTTTGTTTTTCTTTGACTCTGCTTATCTGTTTCTTTGGCTTCTGTTTGTTATTTTACTGCAGAAGGGCTTGGTTTAGAAACAAACAGGATTTGCTGTGATGCCAGGAACTTCCACCTCCCAAGGAAAAACAAAAGCTCAGCAGAGCAGGTGGGAGGCTGAGATGTGGTGCTGTGCATCCCTACCCTGTGCTTCCATCCACCTCGTAGCTCCACACATCATGCCTTGAGGTCTGCATATTGGGAAGCTGGGAAGGCAAAGAAGGCATTTGGAATGCCTGGATTATTAGACTTTAGGTCTGAAACTCCCTTTTTGCCCCAGGAAGAGAAACCATGCCTTTGCTTGCCATGGAGGGCAAGGAGTTGTTCTGAAACCTAGCTCAGGGTCCCCAGAGAATAAAAGCCCACCAAGATGCTCTTCACCAAGAGCATGGAAGGGATGGAAGGAAACATCCATTTCCAGATTTTGGGCTCCCTGGTGCCATTTCTGGTGCCTCCAAGGTGCCAGGGATCCCTGGAAGTTTTTAAGGCCAGGTTGGATGGGGCTGTGAGCAACCTGATCTAGTGTGAGGTGTCCCTGCCCATGGCAGGGGGGGTTGGACCTAGATGATTCTTGGGGTGTCTTCCAGCCCTGATGCTTCTATGAGGTTCTGCCCAAGAACTGGGGAGGCACTTTTTAGGCTGTCAGGTAGTGATAGGACTGGGGGGGATGGAACAAACCTGGAAATAAAAAGATTCAGACTGGATGTTAGGAAGAAGTTTTTCAGCATGAGGGTGGTGAGAGCCTGGCAGGGGTTGCCCAGGGAGGTGGTGGAAGCCTCATCCCTGGAGGTGTTTAAGGTCAGGCTGGATGAGGCTGTGGCCAGCCTGATCGAGTGTGAGGTGTCCCTGCCCATGGCAGGGGAGTTGGAACTTGTGGTACCTTCCAATCCTGACTGATTCTGTGACTCTAACACCCAGCTTTGGGGCTCATGGTGGCATACCGACCCACAGGGAGGCCAGTAGACAGATTTTTGGGGGTCTTCAACCCTAGATGCTGCAGTATGCAGCTATGAGCCCTGCCCAAGCTGAAACCAAGAAGGTATTTCTGGGTGCAGAAGTGCTGCTGGGATGGCAGACAGCCCAGCTGTAGGACAGCTCATCTGGATGGAGATACGGAGCCACAAAAAGACACACTAGCAGCAAGAAGGGAAAAAAAAAACCAAACCACAACAACCCAACCAGGATCAATATCTCCTGATAAGGGCTTCGCTCCAACAAGCCCTCAGCCCCACAGCCCTCCCTAAGGCAGCATCTCTCCCAGACACCAGGCAGTGATTTGAAGGCAGACGCAGCATCTCTCACCACTTGACCCCCACCGGTATCTCTGCAAGGCTGCCGAGCAAAGAGATCCCTCCCGAGATGGGAAACCAGGGCCGTGCAGTTCGTCTGCGCAGCGCTATCGGGCAGAGCTCGGCGCTGGGAGCAGCGCTCCTCCGAGCTTCACCTTGCAAATAAATAGCTCTGAATCGCAGCCAGCAGCAATGGGATCTTTCAAAGACATTATCTGGGAGCAGTCAGTAGAATGCACCTAAAGTCTCATTAATCATCCCGCCGCTTACAGGGCTGCTTAATGGCTTTTATGGTTTATCCTTTGAACGCCAACAAAGAGTGTGATTTCTCCTGGCTTATTCTATTAAACAGAAATCAATATCTAATACAAATGTGCCGACGGTGGGATATTTGGAAAGGCCAAGGAGGCACCTGTCGGGCTCTTCTCCTCTCTTCCGTGGGCAGCGCAGGCTCGCTGAGGGGCAGGGATCTGCTAAGTGCAGCTCCTCGCTTTGCAAAGCCAGTCCTAAAGGCTGGCGGCTTGCGCAGGGGCTCTGCAACCAGGTACGGTGACAGCCTGGGGCAGCGATGTGCCCTTGTGGCCATGGAGGTCAATGGCATCCTTGGGCTGCCTGAAGGGCAGAAGGGCTGCCTGTGGGCAGAAGGGCAAGGGAGGGTCTCTTCCCCCTCTAATCTGCCCTGCTGAAACCACGTCTGGAGTATTGTGTCCAGTTAATCACAGAATGTCAGGGGCTGGAAGGGATCTCCAAAGGTGATCCAGTCCAACCCCCCCAGCAGAGCAGGATCAGCTGTACAGATCACACAGGAACACGTCCAGGTGTGCTTTGAGTATCTCCAGAGCCACAGCCTCCCTGGGCAGCCTGCTCCAGTTCTGGGCTCCCCAGTTCAGGAGAGACAGGGATATCCTGGAGAGTATCCAACGGAGGCTGTGAGGATGATGAAGGGACTGGGACATTTGTGTGATGAGGAGAGGGTGAAAGCCCTGGGGCTGTTTAGCCTGGGAAAGAGCAGCCTGAGAGGAGAGCTTATGAATGTTTACAAATATCTGAAGGGTGGGGGACAAGAAGAAGGGGCCAGACTCTTGTCAGTGGTGCTCCGTGACAGGACAGGGGGCAAGAGAACAAACTGGAACAGATGAAATTCCACCTCAACATGGGTCTTTGCTGTGAGGGTGCTGGAGCCCTGGAGCAGGCTGCCCAGGGAGGTTGTGGAGTCTCCTCCTCTGGACACTTTCAAGACCCATCTGGATGTGTTCTTGTGGGACCTGCCCTAATAATAATTTTGCTTTGGCAGGGAGGTTGGACTCAACAATCTTCAGAGGTCACTTCCAACCCCTACCATTCTATGAACATCTTTCCCCTGGTTGCCAAAACTAAAGAGTGCAGAAGGGAGAAAATACAGAAGAGGAGCAGAAGCAGGGGAGGGAGGTTTTCATCTTTCCTTTCTCTAAGGGCTCTTGTGAATTGAGTGATGGTTGCAAGGCAGCTGAATCAACACTAAGCAGAGGTATAAATAAGACTCTAGGAGGATGGTCTCAGGAGTTGAAGCCTGATATTAATTTTGGCAGCTGGAGAGGCAGGCAGGCAGAGGTGGCTTCAGGTCTTTTGCTCTCTCTTGGTGCTGGAAACAGCTAGAAGGTGGAAAGGAGTGGGGTAGGAGGAGATTTTCTTTGCTGAAGTAGCTGGGAAATGCAAGGACAGGAATGATCTTTAACCAGTGATGCTTCTTCCACCCAGCTCATGCCTAAGTGGAGCCCCAACCCAGCACCCCAAAGCACCAGAGGAGAGGAAGCACAGCCACCAGGCTGCATCAGGTTTGAGCTTTAGCTGGCATTAGACAGCACCAGCTCCTAGACTTGCATGAACAGAACCTGAAACAGCTACCAAAAAAAAAAAAAAAAGAAAAAAGAAAAAAGCAGCATTAACCACCTCAGAAACCAATTCCAAGATCTTAATAGAAAATGAAATTTGTATTTGTTAAAAACCACTTAGAAGGTTTGGAGCCTTCTTTTTATAGCTCGCTTGGAAACACGCTGTTAAGTAATTTGCAATTTACCAGGTTTAAACAGTTAAGAAAATCCTTCCTGAAAACACCAGAGGCAAATCACATCACTCCAGAAATGAGCTCCTTCATCCAGAGCTTTCAGCAGTATCAACCAGCTCGCAGCAGCAGAGAAAGAGAGCCCACCCCCACCACTACCTGCACCTGGGTAGGCACAGTCCCAAGCACAACTCCAGGCTGGGTGGGGAATGGATGAGAGCAGCCCTGAGGAACAGGCCCTGGGGGTCTGGGGTGATGAAAAGCTCAAGATGAGGCTGCAGTGTGAGTGCAGCCCAGACAGCAACTGTGTGCTGGGCTGCAGCAAGAGCA
>WBNM01043834.1:180563-181988 GCA_013399055.1 Ramphastos sulfuratus | reverse complement strand
TTATATGATTCTATGATTTAAAATATTGATATCAAAATCATTCCCCCATGCTCTAATGAACAGAAATAAAGTGTTCTTCCATACCTAATTAATTCCTGTATTTATTTTCTCTGTAATTCTGTGGGATAGATTTTTCAGGGACTTATGATCTGTATATCACATCTTTAGAGATACTCAGGCAGGAGATCGAGAACAGAATTGATCAAGTCAACTGTCAGGTTCACATTTTCTCCTCTTAGAGGTAGAAATACTAACCAAGCAGACCTAGCCAAAAAGATGAGATATGATGAAAAAAGAAGTAACTCTGTAGCACTATGCTTAGAACCACAGAATAATTAAGGTTGGACAAGGCCTCTGAAGATCATTCAGCCTAACCTCATACTCATACCTGGGTCAATTTCAAAGTTAGATCCAGCTCCTGAGGAACTCATCTGAATGAGTTTCAAAAGTCTTTAAAAAAGGACAATTCCACAACTTATTTGAGCAGCTTCTTTCAGTGCTAAATCACTTTTCTAAATTTCCTTGATATGCCTTTGCTAATACACCCTTCATCAGCACAAATGCACAACTACTGACTCATTTTCAACTTGCTCACCAGGACCTGAGGTCCTTTTCTGCATAGTTGCTATCTAGCCAGTTGGTAGTCTTTTATTTTTTCTTGCCTCCACTTCCAGCTTCTCCCTTCCTTTCTCCAAAACATTTAATTTAATTATTCTTTAGGGTTTTGGTAGGTTTTTTGTTTTTTGTTTTTTGTTTTTTTTTTTCGTAAGGGACTATCTGCTGGTTCTGTAAATACAAATTTCTCATGTTTGTCCTCTCTCTACTACAAACTTCCTTTTAAGCCCATGAGATTGTGAAGGACTGCAAGGCATATGCAGGGCTTTTTTTTTCCCTTGGTCAGTCATCCAAAAGCTGCTGATATGAAGTAGTTCAAACACAGCCCTGAAGATGAAATGGGAGCTTTCATGTCCTCATGAAGAGATATGTAAGAGTTCTGTAGGTGTAAATTTTTTTTCAATATGACATGTAAGAACTATTTAATTAGGTTCTAGAAATAGTCCTTGGTTTCTTCTTTCACAATTCACCTTGTATGCATTTTGAACATGTAGCTTCTAAAAGTTAAGAGATTCATGTTAGAAACTACATAGGAAATACAATCAGCATACCACTAAAATCTTCAAAATAAATTTACTTATAGTAAAATTGCAACTGTGAAATGTTATAGGAATAAGAGAGTTCCATGTTGCAGTGGTAGAATAGGAGCAGAAAGGCTATTGAACTAATTGTATAATAAGTTATTAAAAGAACTGCTATGGTGACAGATGGAAATAAACACTGCTGCATGAATAATAATCATGTTTTTCCCTACTCAAAGATCAACTCTAGACATTCTGTCTGAATTAATTTTCCTTTAAATTAAGAGAA
>WBNM01043834.1:145563-175563 GCA_013399055.1 Ramphastos sulfuratus | reverse complement strand
ATTCTTACAGTTGGCTCAGCTCACTGCTGCATATCTTTTTGCCTTTTTCCATTTGGATAAACGATTCTCTAGCACACAAATCGAGCCTTATATTTGCTTCTGAGCATTTTTTGTTTTGAACTGCTGCTTCCCTTGTTCTCCAGTTCTTGGCTTTTATTCACCCTGATTGTTGCTTACGGTTTGTGCCTACATATTAAGTCCGGCCGAGGCCTCACCAGGGATATATTCAGAGACTCCACAGCCCATAACAGCTAAGTTGATAGGCTATATAGTGCTGAAATTGTTCTGTGGGGCTATATAGTGCTGAAATTGTTCTGTGGACCTGGGGAAAGAAAGAGTCTTCACATGCTAACACAGCAAAATATGTTCAGAATTTTCTTTTTAAATGAAATTCTTACTGAGACTGACAAATGTATGTCACTCTCATCAAGCCAATGTATAATCACATTAGATTGTCATTTCAGTCAGCTTGAAAGAACATATGAAAACATATTTGCTACTTCAAGCTAATAATGCTTTTAAAGACCAGCTACATGAAAATAGGGTGAACTGCATTCCAAAATACTATGTGAATTGAACCATGAAATTAAAATTACCATTTAATTAATTTTATGATTAATTAACTTATATTTCTTTGTAACCATGTTATATCATTAATTCTAATTTAAGTAGAACTTAACCAATTCTGATTTTGATCAGTAAATTAACTGATGTCCATATGCATCATATAACTGACTAGTCTTGCAGTTTTGGGCAACTGTATGTACCTGGTTTTCACATGTAGCACAGAAGACCACATTCTTGCATTCATTTTATGTATGTACAATTTATGTACAATAAATGCAAAATACAAACCCAAAAAACCTAATAGTGCCCTGTACAAGAGAACATTTTTGATCAGATAAAACATATCAAATTTATTATGTGGAAAATTTTTATAAATATATGTCCTGGGTTAACACAGTCTGCTCTCACAAGCCCCCTTCTATCCCCACACAGACAGGAGGAAAAACAACACACAAAACAACTCCCTCTGGACTGTGATAAAGAGTTTTATTAGAAATGCTACAACAAATAATTATCTTAGCCTATTTGCAGAAAAGCACAGCAAAAATGCAGAAGCAGCAGAAGCCAGCAAACTTTTCCCACCCTCCACAGCCAGCCCAGCTGAAAAGACCAACACCTCAAAGCTAGAAACTTGAAGCAGCAACTGGAGCAGTAAGCCTCCCATGTTACAATCTGAACTTCAAGCCCCATGACACTTTGCTCCAGCCAGCACTTTCATTTTGAAGCTGGCATGATGGCACCGTGGTATTGAATACGCATCAGCAGATTCAATTCAAGTCATGACATTGAGTTACATTTGATAATACATTGCAAAAATATTGAATTTCAATGCATTTTTTTTGTTTTAGCTCTTAATTTTACAGTGAAATTTCTTTGAAGGAAGTCCACCTTCTGTACTTACAGTGAACAAAACGTACAAATTGTGCAGTGTTTTTATCTCACTGAAAGACAAATACTTGCATTTGCGTTATGGTGCAAATCTATTCTGCTACTTCATAAAAGTAAACCAGGATCACCATGTCCTAATAGTTTCCTCTAATGACTAGAAAAGTTTGGGTTTTTTGAAAGTGAAAGTGGGTAACTACATATGCACTTTTTGGGAGAAGGTAAAAATGTCCTGGAAATAGCTGGTGCACTAGAGGGAAATGTCAACTCACCACAGCAGGTTTTGAAATAGGGGCCTCTGGTGTTTGGCTCTGCTTATTAAAGAAGTTGAAGCAGCCTTAATAATACAGGAAGATTTAAAAGCCAATTTATACTGTTGCAGAGATTCCCATTGGAACTGTTGTCATGCTTGCCCATTAAAATTTCACTTCTCCCTCACCCCTTATGTCCAAGACCTCATATATTGGGGTCATATAATTCAAGGATGGGTATAGGAATTGTATGAGCAAGTCAGCAAAGGGGAAAAAAACTTTAATGCTAAGCTACTGCTGTGAGATGTACCTTCTAGTATGACTTAATTGAGCACATCATCCTCCTAAGTAGCACACATTCTTCTGCAGTTTAGTGACTTGTCTCTAGAGATTAGAAATTAAATGATCAGAGATGAGGTGAGTCACATCTGGCACATTTGGTTGCAGAGCAGGGGAGTTCTACAAATGAGAGCAAGGCTAGGTGAAGTGGGATGTGACTAGCTCTCTGAATCTCTGTTTCATTAATTTCTTTATTTTGTGAACCCTCTACACTGGAGAGACCAATTTTTTTTTTTTTTTTCCAAATATATGGGGCTGACAGTACTGGCCTAATAATCACTTCCTCAAAAAACTTTATGCATATGATCTATTGGTAGCTGCTTATAATTTGTTGTAATCATAACTATTAGAGATTTAACTATTGTTCACTTAATGACTGAGCATCTTTGTAGATTTTCACAATCATTTAGAGAAAAATTCAAATCAAAGGCAATTTCTTAGAATAAATCAAGAGGAAAAGTACATAATTTTCTCCTAAATTGAATAAACATCCTTTATTTGAGATGCAGAAATGAACTATGAAATAAGGGTTGAGAATTTGACTGAAACTGTGTCTTTTGACATAGATATTCTTTTGACATCCCTTTAAAAAATCCTCCTGGTCTTGGTTTAGTTGTAAGCCCTTGAAGTATTCTGGCAGATTTAAATATTTGAATAAATCTTAATCTAAAAATTGGCTAAATTTATACCAATGCTGGCATTACGTCTCTTTATGATAACCAGACTACTATCCACACAAAATAGCAATTTATGTTGCAAACCGGTATACTCTGGACTGAGATAAGAACACTTTATTGACTGTAGCCAGCTTCCTTCTATGATCCTTTTGTTTCAGATGTAACACCTGCTATTCTTTTGAAATACAGGGGAGAAAATACTAGATGAAAAATTGAATGAAAGAGGAAGAAACAGCTGGAGTAAGTGGAAGAATTAAAAAATGAGTACCTGAAATAGAATTTGCTCATATATATCAGGACTTCACGTCCCATGTACTCCTCCATCGAGTAAATCACGGAATCACAGAACCACTATGGTTGGAAAAGACCTTCAAGATTGTCAAGTGCAGCCATTATCTAACTCTACCAGGGCCACTGTTAGACCATATCCTTGAGCATCACATCTAAATGGCTTTTAAATATAGCTAGGCATGGTGATTGAATCACTTGCCTGGGAATGACAGAAGAGCTTTACATACAGGAAACTGCAAAAGAGAACATAATCAAGGTCACATGTATTGCTGCTCTTTAGAGCCTATATTAAGAATGTCACTCTTATCTTAAGGACTTGGTAGGAACTGGTGAACTGGCAAAATGTTAGTATCACAAGGGGTTGCCATTGGGACAATTTAATGAAGGAATTTTTAGTTGCAATATGTACTGTTCAGCCAGACAAAGAGGGTGTCATTTGAGTAGTGTAGAGAGAAAGCAATTTTTCTAAGGAGTCCTCCAGCAAAATCAAAGAAACACAAAGATCTTTTTTTCTCAACTTCTTGTCTTTGACACACAAAGAAAGAAAATGAGAAAAAGAGTAATCAAAAATGCAGATTATAATTAAAGAATACAGCTTTCTGTTCTTGTTTTGTGTATTAGTATCATTCTAAGTTTTGGCAGGAGTCTTCCTGAGCTTTGAAGTCAGATTTTAATAGAAAAAGGAATAAATCCAGAATATCCCAAACAAACATTTTATCTTTTAAAGCAGTATGAGGTATATATCTGTCATGTTTCAATATATTAAAATTGCTTCCATCTGAGATGGACTTTCAAGTGGACAAAGGAAAGTACAGAGTGCCTCTCTTAATTCCCTCCAATTCTGAGGTCTAGCTGCCTAGCATTATCAGTGTAAAATCCAAAAGACAAAGAGACTTTAATACATATACTGAAAAAAAAAAATCAGCACAAAGCCCATCTCTTCATTTGCCAACAGACTGACCTGAATTTTGCAGAGCTGTTGTATATGCCTCTGGAATTCTACAAAAATGACTGCAATTAATATTTCTTCTGCCATATGCCATCTTACAGTAGAAGAATATTTTATTACCTTGTTTAAAATTAGGTTTTTAAATTGATGATTTTGTAGAAAATAATAACATTTTTCATGGCTGGCAGGAGGTGCATAAACAAACGTATGAAGACCAGTTGCATTCAGTTTTAAGGCTTGGTAACTCAGATAATTATGCAGAACTAATTAATTCAAAATCTGTTTATCAACAGTAGTCTGTAGCTCCAGTATTTCATCCCAGAGGCATTAACAAAGGCTTATCACCTGCTTTCTTGTAGTGCTTTATCTGAAAGGCAAGTCAATAGACAGAGCATGGAAAAAATGCCATTCCCACAACTAACAGTTTACAGAACTCGCAAGAACTTTTAATATCTGTTACCTATTCATTTTCTTGTATTAAAATAAATTCTAAATGGAAATGGGATGTGTTAAAATGTCAGCATTTTTGCTTCTAATACATAGAAGTGCTATGTGAAAAGGAAATTTGAAATACAAAAAGACTTGAAATAATTAAATACTAGGCTATTATTCCTTGCATATTCACTGTGCAGTACTTGTGCAGTGGTGTGGATGAATTAGATCTACCAGTTGAAGAATGGTACTGATACCGTTTTTATTACTCTGTCATTTCTGCTTCACATTCTGTTCTTTCATATTAATTTTCTAATCTTCTGCTTTGAGACTCAGGTTTTGTTTCACTACTACGTGTAATGAAGTAGAAATGTTAACCAATAAAAGTAGAGGTATTCAAAGTGCTTCCCATGGGTGTTTTTATGCTCTTCTGCTCTTCTCCAGGTTAGTGCCTATGGGAATAGGTTATTATCTGGTATTCGATGTGTGAGGTCTCAAACATTCATCTAAGAAAATATAGTTCTGCACCTAAGATGTCTGTATTGCTGTTCATTAGTATATAAAAAGCATTATTACATTTTAAAAAAATCCATATATTTATAGGTCTAAGTTGCACAATACCAAAGTAAGTGGACTTCAAGCTATGCTTGTGGAGTCTTCACTGAACCCAATTACCAGTGTCTTTCTAAATATGAAATTCTGATTGAACCAGTGACTGTGGCTACATAAATGCAATAGTTTCTTGTAGAATCTGGAGATTAAGTCCCATTCCAAACCAAAATAGTTACGTATACTGATTCCAGCATAACTCAGATACCTGTAAAAGGTGACTGTCATGCTCCTGCAGATATTGACAAGGTTTGGGCCACTGTCACAAGGCTATTGTGTTGATTTTTTTTTGTTTGTTTGTTTAACCAAATCTTTCACTATTTTACACCTGTTGGTAACTGCTTGTTCCCTTTTTTTGCATATACCTCCTGTCTAGAGAAATTGGTTGTTATGCATGTTTATTAACAAAATTGTGTACTCAGGCACTTTTCTATTCATATTGCCAAATCATAGTTAAAAGAAGATTTGGAATATAATGTAATAGTCTTGTCAGTGTATTTTAGTTGTTGAACAGTATCAGAGAAAATAGTCCAGCTGAAGGAGAGAGGAGAATAGACCAGCTGGATTTCCTTGCAGATACGAAGCACATTGGCTTTTCCAGATAAACTATATTTACTTATATATTCGCCATACCTTTAAAATTTAATGAACAAAGCATAGGAGGAATTGTGCACTGTGCTCAGTGTAGCAAAACCTACAATATATTCAGCAACAAAGAAATGAGATAGCTCCAAAAGTACACATTGTATTGCCTGCTCAGTAGAGGCTATAGGTAAAGAGAAGTGACAGTAAAGGGTTAAATTACGAAATTTTGCATTTTATTTCTTATCATTTATGAGATTGTTAAATGTCAGAAAGTGGATTTTTTTTTTTTTTACTATCAGTATAAAACTGAACATACTGTGAGACATAAGGTAGCAGGTGTCTTGGCTCTAAACTATCAAGTCTGTGGGCATTCTGTTATAACAGGTGCTCCAAAAATTTGAACAGATTTTAACAAGAGCTGTATGGGCTTTTTAATTAGCCTGGTTACTCAGCATGTGTAGAAAGCACTAGGTATGTGCTTAAAACATCATTGTATCTTGCAAACAAATGTTTCCCATACCCATAGTCATTCTTTTGGTTGTTATCTTAAAATTCCTTTCTATCTGATGCCAGGATTTCATGCTTGTATTCATTCCTCTTATAACTTACCTGAAAAGAATCAACATAATGAAGAAAAAAAGTATGGAATAACATATATTCACTTCTTTGGAAGCAGACATTTAGAAACTTGGATTTACCTGGTACTTAACTATAATTTTACTTGCCAATATAAAACTACGAGAAGGCACACAGCAAAGAAATTCTCTGCTCTGAATCTCTCTGTTTTAATACAAAGCTTCTTTTCTTCACTTCCAGTTAATGCTTTTTCCATTACCTTGAAGTACACCAGAATAATTTTTTAGAAGAGACAATGCAAGAAATTGTAAAATAAAAACAAAATAATTAAAAATGTTTTGATTTTATGATCAGTGTGGTTAATTAGATATGATTTTATATTTCATATAAATGCATAACTATAACATGTAACATGAAAAGAATGTCATATAAAATTCATTTGTGTCATAATGTTTGTTTAAAAAGAATAAGGCAAAGAATAAGTCACATTACAGGTGGAAGAAAAAAGAAACAAAGTGATGGTTATGTAAGAGTTTTGCACAGACTTTCCTGTGATGAAAACTAAGATTTTAATTTATAAATAGTTTTATTTTAACACAAAAATAATTTTGCTATTTGTGTCTGTAATACAGAAACAAGTATCTGCTGCTGATATTCATCTAGAGATCTTTGCATCTACCGTGGTTTGTAGATTGCTTGTTGCTATAAAGTTTAATGTTTCACATCTTAAATTACAGAAATCGGTTGGTTTTTTTTTTTTTTTTTTTTAAACTTAGTAGAGATTGTTGAGGTATTATGAGGGGGATTTCACACTTGAAACATTCCTGTCAAAATATCTTTAATCATTTGGTCTAAGATTAAAAATGCCAACACACATTTTGGTCCATATAAAATGCACACTTTAAGAAGTGTACTTAATTTAAAAAATGCTTGTATGTGCATTTTAAAAAAAAGAACTTCTCTTTTACATTAATTCACATAAGAAATGTGCATTTTGTGATTTTGCTGCGAATTCAATTTCTTCCCCTATGTTCTTATTGCTTACAAAGATATGCTCAACAATAAGAAAACAAAAAAATGGTCAATGATCACTATGTTTTAAAATTTGGAAATCCCAACCAATTAATGAGGTTGATGGTAAAGAAAGGTGGGAACATGTTTATGCAGTGAAATGAAGATGGTAATTGTTATCATAGATCCTAGTCTGCAGAGGTAAGAATGCAGAGGTAAGAATGGTGGTGGAAACACAGCGGAGCAAGTGTTGGTATGTATAACCCACACAAAATCACATAGATCTTGTAATTTGTTTTCTTAGGACCCTTGCCATTGCATTTTTGTTAGGTGACATGGATAACAAAAGCAGATTACAGTAGTGTGTATTACCATTGCAACTGAGACTCTGACTTTAGCATCAGTTGCCTTTGGCACAAATATGAATTTGATTTCCAGCCTCACTGATTCCCATCAATTGCTCCTGCTTCTAGCCCTGTACTACATACCAGTCTCTCAGTTCTGTCAACAGAGTTGGTTGTGAATTATAAGGCAAATTTGCCTCTTTTAGAACTAAGTCATTAAGAATATTAAGTCAATAATACTGCTGAATATAATGTGTTAGCAAACTATGGTCTTGTTTTTCTGAGAAAATGTAACCTACATACAAATTGAGTCTGCTGGGAGTCAATAGCAAATCTGGAAACAATTAAATGGACTCTGAAATGGCACGGAAACTTTGAAGCGGTAATAACTTTGAATATATAGTCTTCTTTGTTACCATAAATTTTTCCTAAAGTAAACATCTTCATTTCAGCCTTCCAAGGGCTAGAGATCAGTAATCACTTTAGTGTAGTTGCCTTGATTCATCATCATGATACATTATATACATAATCACGAAAACTGAAATGAGAAGTATCACCCCTGATGGAAGAAGATTTGCATTACTGAGGTGTCACGTAGAACAGTCTATAATGACATTCAGGTAGAAACAGGTGAAGAATACAGGAAATGAAACTGTAGGAGGATAACAATTTAAGTTAGAAATCATAAGAGTAGTATAAAAAAATGGAGGTTATGAGATGAAACCATACAGAGTTGAAGCAGCCCATTTCTAAATTGGATTGGACTAGTCAGTTAATGATCAGAACTAAACCAAGCCATTCTTTTTAGATCTGGAGTTATAAACAAGAAGTTCATTTGTCAAACTGAGACAGGTCTGAATGCAAGGTTATTTTTTACAAATGGGGAAGATTTGACTGGAGTGATTGGATGTTACATTGAGATGGATTCTAAGTACAAATGATAAAGTAAAATGTTGGAAGGGGATAAGTATATTTAAAAAAAAAACATTTCTGATAGCTATCTCATGTTAAGATTGGTTTTGTACGATGCAGATATTTGTACTAGATAAAACTACATAGGTTAAAGTAAATGTAGGGAATTGATTATGTAGACTAAAGCTAGCGCTAAGGATTTCATCTGCAAGGGAAGATTCAGAAAGGGTTTAAGGTTTTCAAGTTTGTTCACTAAAAGGCCGTGACAGATACAGCTTAGTGCTAAGAAACCTGAAGCTGTGCACCCTACCTAGGTAGATAGAAATCCAGCTAATTGCTTTGCCGGAGTAAATTCTGTGTATTGCAATTCTGTTAATTAATATTAAAGATATTATACCTGTGAAACATAAAGACTTAGGACCGAGTCATGAAAATAATCACAATTCTTAGTGATATTAGTATTTCCATTAGTAAGCACAGGAGAGCAGCATGAAATTAAATGAAGGTATTAATTTAAATATTTCCATGCCTACAGTCTTTGAAGCAGATCTTGAAAATATCACTAAAGATTATCTGGTCTTGTAAGAAGATGTAATTTTCAAATAAAAGTTAGTAATTCCATAAAAGACTGGGTGAGATGTTAAATTTTGTACTCCAGAGTCATCATTGATTATTTATTATTGACTATCCCTGTCACACTGGCTGCTCATTTTCAGAGACACATAATGTAGACTTGCTAATATGTGCCAAATTTTGGAAAATTTCAGCTTAAAAACAACTCTCAAGAAAAAAGTTGTGATTATGAAGAGGAGGAAAAAAAAAAGAAAAAATAAGAGTTAACACACTAACTTTCAGGGTTTCATTTGTTTGTTTGTTTGGCGTTTCCCCCCACCCCCAACATTTAGTTTGGCTGTTCTCACTATCTTGTGTTGTACAATGTCTGACGTCAATTAGGATTTAGTTGATCTTGGAGTCAGTTGACAATGCTATTTAAAATGAGATAGAGGAATGGGAAAAGGTTGATGTTTACTCTTTCTGCCTCATTACAGCTGGCTGACTGAGCAAATTTTGTTATCTTAAAGACAGTTACAAAGGTCATGTGAGTGTTTCCTGAATGAATAGTGTTGCAAAATGCTGTTGTCTTTTTAAGGATACTCTGCTGTTGGGATGGTTAAATAGTTCTTATAAAAAATGTAATGTATGCAATTCATCACTTCGATGGACAAAGAAAAGCATGTACATTATTTTACCTTTCACACTCTAACCTAGGAACTGCAGTGGTTCAAATTTTAAACAACTGTGTTGAGCTTTGCAGAACATGAACTAAAGGGGTCACACATCAACCCCAAATTTAGTCTCAATTTTTTATCTTTAACAGCTACTAAACAGTATTTTTTAATAAAGTAATGCGATTGATGCGTACAGTGCCAGACCTTTGAAATATTTGCCTGAAGCTGTGCTGCTTGATAACTGTTCAATAAATGTTCATAGCACTTACAAATATATTGAATCACTATATAAAATTCTAAGAAAAAGCAGTTAGCAGGTAGGACTGAGGTATGTTTTAATAGTCTTGAAACCAATTTAAAAGATTTTCTGTGCATACTGCAGTGATATAATAGAAATTCATCTTCATTAGTGTCCTTGTAATTTTAGATGTAGTTCAGTTAATATTGCAGCATTTGTTTCATGACTTCATTAATATTAAAGGTGAAATGGATACTACTTTTCAGAACATGTAGTGCAGTTGTTTAATCACATTTTTACTTTTGTAACTGTATTTTGATAATAAACAATGCTTATATATTCATATGTGTATTATATCATACATTATAATAATACCAATAGAAGACAAAAGAAAGCAGAACTCCAATTATGCAGTTTGAATTGAATATAAACTGACATTTGAAAGCTCATGAGAGAAGAAAGAAAAAAAAAATCCAACAAAAGAGAAATGAACAGAAACTGTAAATGAAACACAAGAGGGAAAGTCCCAATAGTTCTAATTAAAGATACTTCAACGTTAGAACTACAGCATCCACCCACATGCCATTCTTGCATGACATGTAACAGAAGATCACCATTTCTGTCTTTCTTGTGCAAAATATTTTTTCCTATAATTATCAATAACAGCAAAAGGGAAACTTTTTGCGTAATCATATCCATAAATTGCACAGAAAAACAGTAATTATAGCAAATCTGCCTGTAACCTAAAAGTGATTGTTAAAGTAACTTTCAAGAAATTTGACCAGCCATGTTTTATCCAGCATTTTACCGTCTACAGAGTTTACTTCATCAAGTAGGAGATAATGGGGCAGCCCAGAGAAGGTGATTAGCTCATTGCATATGCAAAAAAAGTAAGATGCATGTTTCCTTTATTTCATTCAAAGAGGACAGAAGTGAGAACAAAAAACCAAGCATATTCATGACAGTGGCAGATGGTGCCAACCTTGCACAGCTATTTTCTTTGGCTATTGGCTACTTATACTTTTAAAAATGAGAGACAAAGCCAGAAAGCTGTGGTTCTAGTAGAAGATGATGAAGTCACACTGACGTGGGTCATTGTCCTGAATATCACATACAGATTTATTTTGGGTTTCTATAGAATCGTCCTGTATTTCTCCTTCCACTTTGTATTTTCTCTAGGAAACTGCCTAAAATGAATACAGACCTCATTGTGTCCCTGTTAATACTAAGCAGTTTGATATTAAGTGGAATAGATCTGCCTGTGCCATTTTAGAACAGTTTTAATTATTACAGTCTGTAAGAACTGTGTTTTTCTTTTCAAAGAATAATATTAACTCACAGTAGTAGGTGTCTTAGTTGTTTAACCATTGTGAAATAGTGAGTGTGGATTTTGAATTTTGATTATCCGGTTCTGAAAACGATATGTACTGATATCATATGGAACTTGGCAAAGCTTTGAAAAAAATCTAGTGCTAGATTCAGAATGGAGGCAGTTTTCAAAGTGTCTAAGTAAATGTCAGGAGAGTTACGAAGTTTTTTCTGTCCTGCTCAGAAGATCCTATTGCATAGTACAATCGCCGTTAGATATGTGTTTCATGAAAAGAGAAACTACAGCCAAATTAGAATGAAAAAGAAAGTAAAGCCTACAAGGTCCCATTTATGATTATTAATTCTAACACTCTTTCAAGCAAGAAAACGCCAGTGGAGAAAGCAGTGTCTTTTCTGCCCATTGAATGAATCATATTGCCTTTTCAAATGATCTAGAGAATGAATTCGAGAGTTTGGGAACCAAACAGTGAAACCAGATAAGGTTTTGCCTACCCAAGAATGTGACCAGACAGGCTTCTCATAAAGAGTAATTTTTTTTTTTTTTTTTTTTGCCAGCAGAAGAAGAAAATGAAAGCAAACACAAAGTGAATGCTGAGCTCAGATCAAGTCTTCACCAACAGAGAAAAATGCATTGCTGTCATTTCCAGAGCAGAGGGGACATGTTAAACAAATTAGGTTAGTCTCATAATGAAATCTGAAGACATTTTTACTGCTCTGTGTTTGGATTTGAATTGTTGTGTCTGGAGCAGGGCTTTAATGCTAACTACATTATAAACCTGTATCCTCATGATGGTGTGACTGTGTTTCAAAGGAGACTGTTTGAAGAGAGAAACATCAGGTCACTCAACCTATGATCCTTTAATTTTGTTTCAAATAATTATTTCAAAATTGGAAAAAGCTGTGTGAGTTTTTAATGTTTTAGTCTTAACCAACTGCCATTTAGTTCTCCTGACAAGTGGTCAGGAGAAAGAAACAGGGTTTTGGGATCTCCCTCTGATGCCATGCATCATCTTCTGAAAAATGTCTCTGTTGTTATAATTCCAGTTTTAACAATACCAATTTCCCCCCTGACTGTAAGAAATACATCAATGAGCTTTTTACATATATAGGACACTCTTGTGCTACTCCTTTTCCTTAAAATTGTTATTCGTTTGTTCGTTTTAACTGTCTCTAATAGATCCTCAAACTACAGATGCTTTCTAGCAGAAAATAGAATCAAGGATTCAGTTTCATATTCTGGGGCTGAGGTTGTGCTGCACTCTAATTTACTCTTGTGTCCCTCTTTCCTCTACTATTGTCACTCTTGGTTATGAGAAGTACTACCTTCTTAAAGTTGGAGGATACAGAGGATCAGTTTGCCCTTGCTGTCCTAGTACTGCAGCATTGCCTTTAGGTGCCTTTAGGTCTATGATGGTGCAGCAAAGAGTAGGTATGCATCCTCCTTACTTTTGCAGTCTTGTATATAATAAAGCCACACATGGCTCAACTTGAAGTAGTTCCTGGAGCATCAGGAAAAGTTATCAGTACCTATTATTTATGTATCATTAATTATAATATTTTTGTTTGTTTGTTTTTTAATACTACCACTGTAGTGTATTTTATGCAATGCTACTGAAAATGAATACATTAATTTTGAGAATTTTTATCCACCACTGAACCAATAGATGTGAGCAGTCAAAGATACAGTATGACGGAATTATCAGAAAATCTTAGAAAACAAATCTGCCGCTTAGCTTATCCCAAATCTATGTAACATGTACTTGACTGAGATGGAAAAGGCAAGATATGTGACAGCCCAGACATGCAGAAACACAAGTATCAGTTTCAAAAGTAAGCCTTAAGACCATCAGGAACCCGGTGCATTTTTCTGCAGTTTCTCAATCCCCGTCATTTTATGCCTGCTTGTTTTGTTTGTTTGTACTAGAAATTTCTTGATTCTGTCTTTTTGTATGTGATTGTACAAAGGCCAGCAAACTGCGAGGAAGAATGCTTTAAAAGCATTTTTTATATATAGGGTTGAGTCTGGATTGTAACACATTCTTCCTGAACAAAATTATCAAATAGCTGTCCTCCAGCTATTAAAGTTAGAAGGGATACAATATTCACAGAACTACTTAAAACTGAAGATTTAAAATAACGTAGGGAAATAATGATTAAAGTTTACCAAAGACTTACAGAGAATACATTCTGGAATACAAGGAATCACTTATGAGTTCTGCTAATGATAAAGGAAAGTATGCAGAGTTAGAATCCTTTATACAGAAGAAGATGGGGTACTGTGATCCACAATGCATGAACAGTGAGGGCATTCACTGAAGAACTGTGACTTTGTATTAGCACATGATGAAGTTCATTTACTGGGCATGCACTTAAATTTTTGAGGCACTCCTGCCTAAGTGAAAAAATGCAAACTTATAGTCTGCTTTTTCCATGACTTCATGTCAATTTTATGTTAATTACCAGTGTCTTTGGATAGGCAAACATGCCTTCTATCTCTGTGAAACACAGAATCACACTACTCATGAGTACATGGTACTAGTTAACGGATAATCTGTTCCCAGTCCATAATACCAATAAAATCCATAACATTGCTGCTAAAAATTAATGAAGCTCATCTGAAGAGCCTTTTTATTCCTCCTTTCAAGCAATACAAGGAATCTAGGCAGAAGATAAAATTGACGAAAGCTTTTTTTGTATTAAAACCAGAGCCAGTTGGCTGCCTTTGTTAGGGTGACCGAATGCCAGCAAACCCAAAATCTTCATTTGCTTTGAAGACCACATGCTGAATGAGAAGCTGTTGTAGAGATAAAGATACTCTTCACAGGCATTTTAATTTCTTCTTTTTGGACTTTCAAGAGAACAGAAAAAATAGGCAATGAAGTATGCCTGTCCCTCTGAGATCAGAAAAGCTCAGTATGTACATACTTTGAAGAACTGATGCTGATTAAACTCAAGCACTGAAGCTAGGAGACATTCGATGCTGTGACTTCACTGAAAACTACACTAGGTATTTCCCGTTGCAGAAAGTAATATGAAATTTCTTTGTGTCAAATGAGCTCTGTGCTATTCAGGAGGTTGCTCTGCAAAGTAGTTGATGAGACTGTTTCTTGTAGCCTGCAATGGATAACTCATGTAAAACTCAAAAGCATTTCTGAACATGCCTTCCTATCCATCTTTGCTAAATACAGGTGTTTAGAGATCCAAAACCAAGCCAGCACAGAAAAGAATTTCTTTATTATATAGCATGTGTCACTGGGTAGAAATAAAAGAAACAAGAAAAGATTGTTCTTAGTAACTTGGTATGTAAAAACACTGCCAAAATTGTATATCATTACATGTGTGTGTTAACTATAGTTACCTCTAAATAGAGCTGTACTTTTTTTGCAACACAAATTTATTCTAATACTTTTATACTTTTCTTTCCTTAGCAGTATAATAACTACTGTGCCATATATATAGAAATTACTCCCAAGAATGTAACAAGCAGAATTCACACATTTAAATGAATTTAAAAAAAAAAAAAAAAAAAGCTGAACTGTTTCCAAATTCTTCTATCCAAGCATCACTTAAGAAACTGTTTGTTCAGTTCAGTTTCATCTCTGCAGCTGCCAAACCACTTCAGTTCTGCCAGCTCTGCTCTCTGATTGCAAAATAAAGGGTGGTCACTTCACAGTGTATGCAAGAAATATTATAATTTTGTGAAAATTGTGACATTTAAGAAATTCTTTCAATAGTAAATTGCTAGGCTAGCATACTACATGCCTATTTAGCAAAAAAAAAAAAAAGAAAAAAGAAAAAAGAAAAAGAAAAAAGAAAAGAATCTTTTATATTCACTTCTCCATGCCTTCCTACAACATTAGCGAATATAGTATACTGGGATTGCATTTTCTAAGACTGATGCACTTCATTGCAGCTTACATTCATAAATATTTTTGTAGTATAATAGCCTGTCAAAACAAATCTGTTTTCCTCATTTGTGTGTGTGCAGAAGGGTGTCCTTACTGTTTTTGTCCATCTCTAAAGATAACAATAGGACAACAGCAACTGCACAACACAGCAGAGCATTTCCTCTTTTTTTCCTTTGTGTTTTAATCCTTACTAATCAGAGGATGTGTGAAAAATCGAAGCAAAGAGCCCCTTATTAAAAAAAAAAAAAATTTTATAAATGCATTAACTATTTTTATAATTCATGCCTGGAGATCAGTCTCCTGTGTCCATACTGTGTGCAGAAACACAAGGACGTAATATATATGAAATTGTAACCATTTTTTATTAAGAGGAAATGCAGACAATTACATTACCTTAATACTTTGTCACATAAATTAAAAAAAAAATTAGGAAAAAAATCTCAGTGATCCACTAATCTCTAAATTTAAGATCTCCACTTGATGTAAAGTAAAATATATAGCTATATCATATTGCTTTTAATCTCAAATATAATGTAAAGCAAAACAGAGGCAAAAAAATGTAACTTGCTTATTGATAATTCTGCTTACGTTCCAACCAGTTTTCTTCTGAGGAAAATAATTTCCTTGAGCTGAAGAAGATACTAAACTGTACTTAAAAATAAAGAAGGAAGGGTAAGGAGGTTGTTTTCTTTTTTTCTTTTTTTTTTTTTCTCCTTGATAATAAAAATAGTTTAGTGTAAGTGGGGATACAGAAAAGTTATTAGAAATAATAAAATACAAATACATAAATTTCTGCAATATAGAAGCTAAAAGGAAGGAAATTCTAGTGATTTTTTTCTTAATGCAACAAATGTAAAAATGAGAACACTTACAACATTCTGATTTTTCCTGTTATTAGCAATTTGTTTTATTTGGGGTACTGTTTCTATCATATCATGCCTTGTGCTTTTCCCACTGTGATCTGTGTTTTGCTTGGTAGAAATCTTGTTCTGAGCAGAGAGACTCATTACGATAAGAGGAATCATTTCAAGGGCTGCTTTTTGTTCACCTTGCATTATCACTGTAAAGGGCTAAAACTGACAGTAAGGCAATACTAAATCATAATGGTAGTGTTTTGCATGCACTTTCTACTTAATGTGTATTGCAACATACATTAATCCTGAACTGTACCACATATGAAGAAAAATTATAGAAATAGGTATTGCACTTTTTCACTAAGAAATGTTTTTGAGAGGGATAGCCAATTTATTTTTCATCGTATTAGCCTCATAACTAGTACTTGATGTAAGCACAGATACTGAGAATGAGAAGTAATTCAATCATGGCTCTTACTTGGGACATTATGTAAACATTAGCATTTGTTTGTCAAATACTATTTCCACATATACTTGTGCATACCCAGTGAACTGAATATATGCAGAGAGATGTGTCCTCTCTCAGATTGTTAACCCGGAGAAGTATATCCTTCGCAAAGCAGCTTCACGCCAATCGCCACTTCAGTAAACACTGCCACATCATGATGACTGCTCTCCAGGAATTAGCAATGAGTTTGTTTATAATCAAGTTTATCAATATTTATAAAGTACTGTACTTAAGGGGATAATATATTGATAAAATACAGTTCTAAAATACATTACATTTCCACGTTATATTTAATGGCTAAAAATACATGTAGTGGGTGTGGAGTAATAGGGGCCATACCCCGCCCCCACAAACAGTTTCTTTATCACCCCATCTGCTACCCCAAATGCTAACTCTCAGGAACACCACTGCTTTGCAGCATGTCTTATTATTCAAGCTTTGGTGGGAGGAGAGCTACAGAAAGAAAGTGTTAACTGTAGAGAAAGGGAGGGTCAAACCAAGACCCAGAATAAGATGTATTGCTCCACTAATGCCAGGACAGTGGCACAAACTTTCACTGGACCTGTACTGGCTACTAACTCCAATTGAATTAGAATAAATCCTGCTAGGGGGTAAAAAAAAAAAAAAAAAAAAAAAAAAAAAAAGGGAACAGTGAGAAAGAGGTCTAAATGCATTTGTTAAAGAATTAATAAAGAGGCTAAAGGTATTTACGTAGGCAGGGAACATATGGAAGAGGAACAAGACAGACTTTGAGAAGAAATTATTTAGCTTCATTAAAAAAAGCCCCAAAGATAAGGCTAGGGAAAACAAAAAGTTTACACTGTTTTCATGTTGCCTTTATATTTTTTCAAAAGGGAGCAGGAGGTTGGGGTCTGATCCAAAGTGCACAGAAGTCAAGCAAAGTTTCCTGTTGCTTTGGATTGGGTACTTTGGAAAGAAAGAACTGCTACTGAATAAGTATCAAATACTGGTGAGTGTTAATGGGGGTTTAAGAGACAAAGCGTCCAGTTTGAAGCACTTATTGGTGATGTCTACACTATAACCACTTGCCAAAAACATTTCCATCATTGTGCAATGGTTGAACCTTATAAATGGCTTCCAGCATTTTAATGTAACCCAGATCAAAGCAGGTGAGGAGCTGGCTAAATGCAACATACTCAGATGATTTTGAGGGTGAAAATGTTGTTCATAAATGTAGGTCAAATTCAGCAATTAATGTAATTTGTAAAAAACAAGTTGATTAAAAGGCAAAGGGGAAAGTGAGAATGTTGAAGAATATTTTTAATATCTACAAAAAGTAAAAGTTGATTGTTATCTTAGTATTTTTCTTTTTAAATTGGTCTATGGAAGAATCCTGAAAGGGAGCAAAATGTTTTGCTTTAAGACAAAACACTGTTGTTGTGTTGTTTAGGATAACACAAAATTAATTATTTATCTGATTATGTGATTAATTTTTCAATCCACAAATGTTATTACTCATACAGCTCTCAACTAGGTAACAGACTTGTAGCCAAAATATCTAGTAAATATTCTGGGCCTCACTGGCATGGATTTATTAGGATGTGAAGCTGACTATGTGAATCATGTTTTCTTTCAAAAAGTCCCATTGATTTACAATGACTACATAGAGATCTTCCTTGAATTCAGTCTGAACAAACAAGATACAATTTTATATTCCCAGTTGCAAGCCAGACAGTATTCCCTGGAAAGTTAGGTTATTTGGCTGCTGGTTTGCCACGGTGAGTTTTTTGTTTGTTTATTTGTTGACTGCTTTCTCCTGTCTTTAGATGCTATATAGGTGTTTGCATTCAGAGACAAGAGTGAACTTTATGCTGAAATGTATAGCATGCTGTAATATGCCCTAAGGTCTCTACACTGAGTGAAGGGAAACTGTGGTTCTTGGACCTACAGTAGTTGTTCATTGAGCTGGGAAGGTGAGGAATGAAAGCCTTGTACCAGAAGATGTATTAGTAGCTTTCTTCTAAAGACTAGTGAAGAGTCAAGGTGATGGTCTGTTTCTACTGCACTGAAACAGAACTTGGAATGCAATAGAAAAACCATAGGTCAGTATTAGAAAGCATGAAAGGTTATGTCTTCATGTTAACAGTATCTTGTTAATTTATAACCTTAGAGCCTTTTAAGTTTTCTGGCACCAGATAATAAAATCCTAGTATAATCAAGTCAGTTTTAAAATTTCCAAGCCAAAAGATTCCATGCAGTATACTCAGCAGTGATCATTTATGATGTACTATAAAAAGCCAAATTCTGTTTTATCTGTGTGGCCTTTCCTTAAGAAAATTTATGCTCTCTTGCTGGGTGAAATGTGTTAGCTGACACTCTTCTTCACCAGAAATGGCTGTGGACTGAGTCATGATCAAGGATAGGATGTCTTATATTGCGATGGCTGCAGTAGTTCCCTACCCACACTGCGGGAACAGTTCAGACACTGATGTAGCAGCTACAGAATTGCAAATAAGAGCTTGGCATTTGTGTAATAAACTTTAGCAGTTCAACTACTGCTTTCCGAGAAGTAGAGCCAACTCTGTAGTCAGGGTAGAAGTCTCTAAGAGAAGCAAGAAAGAGAGTGATGCAAAACACTGCAACTGCCTCAACTTAAACCATCCTCTCTTGTGAATCAGATCTCTACAGTGTCTTGACTGTTGTGTCCAGCAGGACATTTTGCAGTAAAAGTGCAGTACTGAGATCTATTCTATTATTACTCGAGTGAATCTGAGATGAAAGAAACAGTTATTGCTTTAATAATCTTCATACAGTGATATTTCTAGTCTGAGGTTCAAACTCCAATGGAAAGTAAATTTTACACTTACAGTTTCAAAATTAAGGCAAGTAGTAGCATAGTGTCTCAGAGAGCAGTGTTAGGGTTTTACAGAAAAAAGGAATTAATCCTACTGGACAGAGTCAGTTTTAAGTGTGGCACAAATACAGTTTTGCAAAATGTCAGAATCTTACAGCAAAGACGTGTAACTGCAAGCAATGAATAGAAAGAACTAAAGCTTCCCTGGTTACCTGGAATACTCAAGCATGACATTCCCAGCTCAGTAGGGAAGGACTGAGACTTACAAATTGTCTGGTATCTAATTGTCTCTTGGCTCAGCTTGGAAAATGCAAATAGAACAAGACTGCAAAAATTGGTTCAAGAAGCCCTAACAGGATATCAAGCACTAGGCAGTATACAGCAGATGGTAAAATATTTTAAAAAAGAAATGTTCTTGAAGTTCACAATAGTCTAGGGAGTTAGAAAATGGCAGGTGGAGCAGGAACCATAACAGGTTATGAATTGTCAATAATTTCCTTTTCAGTGGCAATGAAACTGCTTTGGAAAACACCAGAAGGTTATAGAGACACACTGTAATTGGAAGACAAATACCTCAAGTGAGAACTGACACAAAGATATAACAACTACATGAACTGCACAGGAAGAATTAGCATTTATGAGCTAATATAGAATTATGGTCAGTCTAGAGAATCTTGGCCCTAAATGCATTTAAAAGAATGCACAAAAAAAGCACGGGCTATAAATCAGGAGGAATTAACAGCCTAAATATCTAGGAAAATATTCAGTAGCAGAGTATTGTTATGGAGATCGTCACAGTCCTTCATTACTGTACAAAGTGTACAAAATCTATGCCCCGAGACACTTGAAATTTACAATCACAATAGATATTGCTGCATAGAAAGAAACCGCATACGCTGTAGGAGACTGCATTTGACGAATACAAAGCAGAGAACATGCATGTGCACACAAACAGTTCTAGGTTTTCACTTGCACTGGATGAATATTTTATCTAGCAGTTACCTCTGCTGACTTCTTCGCTCCCCTGTGGAATACTAAGGAAATTAGAGGCATGGCTTTCAGAAGCATAGAGGTTGTAAAAATAGAGAAACCTTGACAACAAATAATAACTGTTAAAATGCTGCCGAATTTGTTATTTTCTGTCCCCTTATTGTCTCACTATTGTAGGCAACTGTCTGCTTCCCCTGTGCTTCAAGTCAGCCATTATGCCTGTGGTAGAACAAACATGCTGACAGCAGAAATTAAAAATGAAAGTGAAATTACTGTTGTCATGCTGATACAAAGAGAATGGAGAATGTTGTACACTTTCAAGGGAATGGGAAAGAAAATTAGAATGTAATTATCTTGGTTTGTCTGCATTCAGATAGCCTTAAACGGTGACATCAAAGACAGATGTGAATGTTTCATTCATCTTAATGGAGCATTAACTGCAAAACATAATTATGACAACTTTAATGTAATAGTGTTAACTCTTCCATTTCTGAATCATACACCCAGATGACAGCAACACTTCATTACTGTTGATCTTACACGAAATATATTCAAGTTTCATTTGTCTTAAATGGTTTCTTAGAAGAATATTGCTGGAGTGCACAGAATGTCCAAAAGCAAAAGGCACAAGGGACAATCTCAGAAACAAATATAAAATTTCTGCTTTCAGACCTCATTCCTAGACTTTAGTTAAACAGCTCATTGATTTCTGACAGCTGCATATCATAATATTGTTTTTCCATGGAAAGAGAAGTATTATAGCTGCAGACTTCCCCCCACTCTGATTTTCGTATAAGGAACTCTTCAAATATTTATGTCGAAGTGCACCAGTTAGAAATCAGTTTGAGACTTTCAAAAAAAAAAAAAAATCAACAAAACTGGACTGATGATAAGGAAGAATGTCACACAGGTACAGTTTAGAGAAACACAGGTGAAGAGACCAGTCTCAGAAATCTGAGACTTATTAATTCTATGGAGTAGTAGCTTTCCAGAATAGATACATCTCAAACAGTGACAATAGCAATAGAACAGTTAAAATCTTCCCACTCAGTTAACATCTTCCCACTCAATTAACTCATGCTGGAGACAGGAAACTTATTCCTAATCTTTATTTTACAGTTAGCCATTTGCCTTATTCTCTTAAGCAGGTGGCAGAGTCCAAAGATACAGGTGGTTTTTCAACTTCATTTAAATTGACTGACAAGTTGGACATAATTCCTGTAGGTCAAGTCAAAAGAACCTGTCCTGCAGCAACCTGAACATCACACATAAAGGAGAGAGAATAAGTACTGGTTATTTGTAGTACTGGAAGGAATCCCACTTATGTTTTCTTGCTGATAACCTAAATTATATAGAGAGATGATGCTCTTCAGGAAGCAGGGTCTCTCTTGGCCAAATGAGTTGGCAGGGAGTAGGTAACAGGCCATGTTAGCGAAGAGAAAATCCTACATGATTCCTTTTTAACTCAGTTGTTTTCTGTCCTTTCCAGTCTCTTAAAGACCACTTTTATATATTTGTGTGTGTGTGTCTACATGTATATATGTATTTATGCACACAAGTATAAGTACAAGTAAATGTGTATTTCTCGGAGATTCCTTGACTCCTCAAAAATTGCTGAAGAAAACCAAGGTGCTTGAATTTAGTGGGTGGAAAGTATGTTAGAAATAGGACAGTTTACCAAATTATGGTGGTCCCATCCCACAGACTGTTGTCCTTTCTTTGCAAGCTGTATAAATTCAGCCTTCAGCTACATTTCCAACTTCAATTCCTTGTCACATTTCTCATTCCTGTCTCTCTGCTCAGCCAATGACAGCAGTGCCAATCCCCCAGTTGTTAAATCTATCCGAAAGCTTCCCCCCTCCTACTTTATATCACCCTAAAAGTGATTTTTGCAGCCTCTCCTCCAGAAAGAGTGAATTTGAACACAAAGACGGAATATTTGAGCCAAGGAGAGAAGTAAAAAGAGAATCCTTGAAGTCTTTTCTTTAACTTATGTTATCCTAGGCACATTACAGGAAGGAGAATGTCCCTTTAAATAGTTTGGGAGCCCTCTAGTGATTCTTCCTGTCTTTCACAGAAGAAACCATGAGATCCTCCCCCCTACTGGTGGCGGTAGGTGGAGGAGCCTTTCTATACCGTGAATGGACCCACTATTTGCCATCCCATGATGCCAGTGTCAGTTCTAGAAATCCTTAATGTCACACAGAAAACCAGAATAAAGTGCTTTCCTATCCTCAGTTATCTGTTTGTCCATTTTATTAATAATCTAATTTCCTGTTTTGCAAAGTTGCAAATTCTGAGAGATCAGAAACTTAAATCTTGGTAGCATTTTGTCTGGGTTTGCAAAGGACCTTCAAGGCAGAACCCCAAGTACTTGTACACTTATGTGTGCTGCAAACCCTTCTGAGTTGTCAAGAATTAGAGTGCAAATCTCGAGCCTTCAGGTTATGGTGAGAACTAAACCTTTTGCTATTCTACTATTATAAACCATAAGCTCTTAGAAAATATATTTTTAGGAGTCCTATTGAATCGCACAGTATGTAACATAATGTAATCAATACAAGAAGCTGCATATAAATAATCTGTTTGGATTCTCACACATTTTAAGATGAGAGAGGGCACCATTCCCAGCAGTACTCCCCCCCTCCCTCAGAGTTCACACCTTTTATGGGGGAAAATGATTGTAAAGTATTCATTTAAGCCAATAACCAAAGCTTATGTTATTCATTTCTCGGTGATATACATAGTGCTCTTTTTGTATACTATTAACTGTGGACATATGTTTTTCATTTGACTATGTTACTTACACACACAATTCTTTTAAAAAATATGTAAAATATAACAGCTGCTGTAAAAAAAAATATTTTTAGATCTCTGAAGTGCCTAACAAGCTGCAGCGCACCAAAAAAAAAATGGTTTAGTTGTTGTAACATGTCCATAATAAAATGCCATGGAAGCATTTAATCTGCATGGTCATCTTTCCAGAAGGGAGCAAAGTGATACACTTCTAATATGACAATGTGCTTCTGTGGGATATATTCCTTGGCTATAACAGTAAGGTCTTGATCATTCACTACATCAAAGCAATGATACAAACAATGGATCAGCCAACTTTAAAAACAGCAGAATAAAAGCAATTGTAAAGGCACCAACTGTATCATCTGAGCTCTGCTTTGACATTACTGTTTTCTGATGGCAAAAATATACCTATTTCCTGCCAGTGTAAGTGAGAGATTAAGGGGTAAATATAGAAAACCTAAAGTTTGCTTTGGATGAGAAGTTTTTTCTTTATGAATTATTGAATAAATCAAATATCCTTGGTTCTCATCCCAACAGAGTGTGATGATTGCTAGCTTGAAAAAATGTAGCAAGAGCAAACGTTGGCAAGAGTGAAGCATTATAATGTGATGTCTACAGAGATTTAGAGATGGGAAGAACTGTCAGTTACAGTCAATGCTATCAATGTTGGTAGAAGATATTTAAACTGCAATTCTACCTAGATGAAGGTACTTACAAACACTGTTCATGGTTTGAAAACAGCAACAACTCTTTTAAGGAATTAGTTCCACCTCCGGTTAATACATAGATGCAGATTATTCTGTTGCAACACTTCAGGCTGTTACCATGTGAGGGAGTAGCAAGTATGGAAAACGGCCAAAACTGAATGTCTTCTTCCTTCTCTTCCAGTTGATAAGACAGAAGAACTAAGATGCTTTTTTGAAACCAGTCATGTAGTATCTGGAGAGTAGGATGAGAAAACAAAATCTTTATGAAGATCCCAGTCATACAGTGGTAGAGAACATATTGGGAGGATCCTGCTCTCGGAACAGCTCTGACATTTCCTGCGGCAGCTGCAAGCACCATTTTGTAATTTTTCTGTAGCCATTTGATGAGGAACCATGGTCTTCACTTGCACCAGTTCTGCTCTCCCAGGTTCTGCTAAAGCACATAACATCATCCGAGTTAAATCTCTAGATGATGTTTCTAATTTTGTCATATTTCCTATGTTTTCATTGCCCTAGTCTCACGTTTCCAAAGTGTTAAGTCCAATGTTTTCAAAGATGACCAGGGTGTTCAAAGCTGAGTAGACAGTGTCACCAAGGCATTTTCACTCTGTTTCAAAGGTATCCAGAGTGTACAAAGTTGCACAGACAATGTCCTCGAATCTCTTCCAGTCAGCTTTTATGTCACAGAAAGTTGCAGTAGTAATATCCAGCTGGCATTCCACCGATTTTCAAAGTGTTGGTTTTACAACAACAAATTTACAGTATTAACTTCTAAATCATTGAAGTTTAGCTTATTCCAAAGGTTTTGTTTAGTTTGATGTGGATGTCAGACTTTCCACAGATTAGTTAATTTGACATTTGAATCTTCCTCCCATAGACTGATGCTGATGTTGTCTTGGAAGCGGTGTAATCAATCACTGCCAGCTTTTAGAATGGGAGAATGTCTAGGGAAATTTTGTTTTTCTTGAATTCTGGAGGTCTGTGATCGTATTAAGGATATGTATTTAGGAAAAATGGGTCAATGCACTTTTCCTACCGTGTTTTTCAATAATACTAGCAGTCTTGACAGTCTTCCTCAGAACAAGCTTTGATGCCACCAGAATAAGAATTATTCTCTTCTTTTGTATCTGAGAATTTATATAATTCATGTATTCATAAAAGTTGCCTCTTATTTTTGCTGTGTTTAATAATATTTATTCAGTAAGGATGGTGGCATAGCATTTCTTATAAAGTAGTGGTCTTGCCGTGTAGTCATTTTTGACATTGGGCAATCTAGTTTATTGATCATTGGAGATGTAACAGTGAAATCACTGTCAGTTTCTCCATTATTTATTCAGTAATTGCAGTAGTACGGTAAGTAAAGACAAATAATTCAAGTTCCCTTAAAATTATTTTCCTCTTAAGCAAAATGTCATTCAGTGTTATTACATGAATTTCATGTATGGTGACTGCATCGTTGGACAGGGCAGCTTGGATGATTAAGTAGATGCCAGTAAGTGTCTGTGTGATCTTGTTGTGTTCAAAGATAAAGTATTTAAAATAAAGGGAAGGGAGGTTTCTCAGGACAAGTGCATGGTGCAGTTCAATGCAGTGTAGATAGCCCTGAACTAGAGCTGACCCATCTTCAAACTGACCTGCTGCATTAGCATGATTTTTCTTTCTGTACAGTCTTTGACTCCCAGTAAAAAGTCCTGCAGCTCAGTGCCCTGGTGATGCACACATACTGCTTTTGCTTTCAGAGCAGGAATCTGATCTGCTGTGCTCTGTTGTGTGGGAGTCACTGAACTCTCGTATGGCTTCTAGCCAATGGAAAGTCATCTGTGATCCTGAATTTATTGTGAGCAGATTTTGCAATTGTAACTGCTATTGAGCCCACCCATACCTACAGCTTTGCTGTTTGGTTTTGGTTGTTTTGGGTTTGTTTTTTATGAGGATTCTGAAAGATGATAGATCAACTTGATTTCATTTCAATGCTGAGCACACATGCTGTAGCAGCATCACTCATCCAGATTTGGTCACAAGATAAGAAAAAAAGAAGATGAGGTAAAGTTTGCTGTAATATTTGGTCATAATTCCAGTGGAACTGGACAAACTTTTGCCAGTGTATGTACTTAAATTGCATGACAAACTGCATGCCCAAAGCTAGAGCTGGATCCAATTAGACCTCAAGCTTCCACTCTAGTCTGCAGTTGTCTATAGGCAACAGTAGCCCTTTGGAAGAGTGTTTTATCTTAACAGTGGAGATCAGTGATAAGCTTTCCTTTTGCAGATTGCAGATAACTCCTGAAGTAAGGAACTGTCAGGATTGCACTATGTCCAGGAGAATACTATCAAATTGTTTGATTTTTAAAATGATGTGGCAACTGATATTCTGCTTTCTTTTTTGCTTTGTTTCAGGGGAAATAATATTGTCTTTACTTTTAAGTGGCTTTTGGATTTATATAAGGGAAGCAGAAATGAATGGCTATGAGCAAGTGAATGCACTTTATTTTCAGTTTAGAGGCTGTGCAGTGGGTGTGAAAAATGAATTAGGGTGTGAGGATGGAGGTCATAGTGTAAAAATCTGCACTAGGGGGCAGCTGACAACTGATGTATTGGGTTAGTTGTGCAATGTCCTTTGTTAGTTGCTTTGGTCCAGATGATCCATAGCTTCTTAAGCAAGGTTTATGCTTGCAAAAGCTTTTATGTCAAATCGGCCTCTTCTGTGTAAATACAAGAATGAAAAGATATTAAAAACTGCACAGATGTGAGTGCTGGTGAACTACAGTGATACAGAAAGCTGGGACAGAGAATTCTCTTAATTTTATCAGTAGTATTGTTCTGGCTTCACTGTTTTTCAAGAGCTGCATTTTAAAGCAAAGTTGTTGATTTTCTTTTATTCATCTTAAAATAATTTATGTTTTTTAAGACAGAGTGTGTTTTTCTAAGGAAAAGGAAAGATAAAGTTTAGCTTGTCAAAATAAGCAGAAAAACTACTCTCATCAAGCAAACAAGATAATTTTTGAAACCTTTTCTTTTAAAAGTTACTTTGATATAAATTTCTGCTAAAGATTTCTGCTCATTGCTGAACTTTTCTGTCAGCAGCGCATGCTCATGAAATGATGCTTCACATTTTGAAGTGAATTTGTCCAGTTCAGCAGAATGCTTAAATACAGGCCTGGAATCAAGGTAGGGATCGGAAGCTGTAAGTGCACTTCAGACTCAGACACCGAGAATTGTCACTGCAAGAAGATTTATCTCAAGGAGGGAGGTTAGATTCCATGACCATTTGGCAGACCTACCTGTTCTACGATTGCCAATGTGAGTGTTACTTAGGGAAACCACGGTGGCTGCAAGCAAGATGTGAGTTTGGGATCATAGTAAGAAATCAGAAGAAGTCCTGATCTGAGAGGAGCTGAGAACTATTGCATAAACATAATTGAAATCTGCATTGTATTTACTTTGCAAAACACAGCTTCAGCTCTCTGAAATGAACATTTTATTTCCTGTTTTGCCAAATGAAGGAAGATGAGGGAGGGGGACAAAGTTGTGCTTTCAAAATGTCACAACAAGGAAAACTGGAAAGGTTTCTTGACAAAGAAAGAAAGAAAAGTGCTAGAAGCAGCAAACATTCCAATAGTAAAGTGTGCATCAAAGTGTGGAGGCCTTGCTAGGCTAATCCTGATGCCTTTGCTTTATATAGATGATAAGGAGAGACAAGCTCCTCTAGAATTAGAGGAAGAGCTCCAGCTCTAAGGGAGGTTTTTAATTTCTCAATGATTAAAAAGTGAACCCAGGAAGATCTAACTAGCAAGAGTGAAGTTTGATTCTTTGTAATATAAGTGTGAATTTTTTCAGTAATTTCCTGTTCCCAGAACATTCCTCCTTTCTTTTCTTCCAATATGTGACACAGAGCTTACAAAAGTGCATATGAACTGCCTGCTGGAATCCCTTAGCAGCTAAATATGTGAACTTTAGCTTTTCTTCACTTTTAAAACCCAAACACACAACATAAGATATTTTCACTTTTGACCTGCTATACTCTAAGGAGAGATTTGGTGTCACTTTGCATGATTCATTTTAAAGTAAGGTCCTGATACATAAATGAGGTTTGGAGATACCTTAGCATAAAAAGTAATGCATTTTGGCCCTGTGAACCAGAGTATTACACCTGTATCAAGTTATCAGCTATTAATGTACTGTGTACATTAGTATGTAAAGTTGCCAATTATTTGCAAACTTAGCTATTGCAGTTGTAATCCGGTGAGACCTTCCTAACTGGAGATTTTCTTAATAGACTTGATGGCTGGTAGGGAATTTTGCATCTCTGACATTTGATTCCTCCACATACTTCTCACGCTGTTAAAGTGCATTTGCTGACCTGTGTATTGAAAATGTTTGACTTTTTTATTTCCTTATATTTGTGTATCACTGATGTGCAGTATTGAACAGTAAAGGTAAACTATTGTATGGAGTTTCCTGTTTGGTAGGTCAGTTATTTAACACAGTATTCTTTAGACTACCAAGGGCACTCAGATTTAGGCAGGCACTTCTATGTCACATGGCAGTAAAATTCCATTCTCCCAAGTTAAAATACTGCAGTGGAAAACAAAACAAAACAAAACAAAATTAGCTGTATAAAGTATGAGAAATTTTAATACCACTTCACAATGATTATCTTCTGCCTGTTCTGATCAGAAACTGGATAATACTTTTCATCTCTAGCTCTACTGTGTATTGCTTTTAGACTTAATATTTGACATTACCATATATCCTACTCACATTTTGGGTACAGTTCTAGATCCACATATTTTTAAGTCATGAATATACAGCTGAAGTGCCCAAGAGTCCAAGAGTTACACAGATGTTCTCTCTGGTTTTGTGCCGTATCAGCATACATCAAGAAGACAGTCCCTGCCACCCAAAGCTAAAAGTTCAAATCAGCAGAGGAAAAACCGGGAAGAACAAAAAAAAAAAGATGAGGTGAGGTAGTCATTGATTCACTACTGTGGATCTATTTATAGGCATCAAGACAAAGGAAAGCTTGAAAGATGCAAAGCTACTGAGATGTTTTTATCACTAAGTGACTATCATTAAATTTGAAGCTTGGTGGTTATGACTCTCATTTTGCACATTATCAGCATCATCATTCCTGTCACTACTGTGTTTTCTGCCTAAAGCACATTGCTATTTTAAAACTGATTTGTGAAAATTGAGGCAATGAAAATTCAATCCTATACACTTATCTGTATTTTTTGTCTCTTGGTCTTTTCTGAAACACTCAGTCATGGTTGAACAACAAAAATTTCTTCTAACTTACTGTTTCTGAAACAGATCTGTAGTTGATGCAAATATTAGAAGAAAAACATGACAGAGGGCAACAAAACCTTAAATGAATTAATGTGGGTTGTTGGTTTTGGTTTTTGTTTGTTTGTTTTTCAGCAGAGAATGTGTTGAAATAAGGTATTTATTGCCAGAATTAGGCAATATTGCCAAGCATTGGTCTTGCAGGCGTTTTTGATAATGTGATTCCCTCTCGCATGCCAGCTACATTAGAACCAAGGAAATGTATTTTTAGTGACTCCTCCAGAATTGTTTAGTTTTTATCTGTTAACAAATTCATTCTTTATGGACCCTGATTTTGACAGATTTATATAAATCAAACTGAGCGACAGTAACTTTATTTGTATATTAATGACACAGATTCCATTTTTCTATTTGGATGACTGAATCATATAACCAAGAAGTGTCTCAATGAGTGAAAAAGACATCAGAAGAATGTGACCATCTTTCTTTCTGCATCAGGTATGACACAATCTTCATTCTTGAGAGAAAGATACATTGCTCTAAGGTTAATTTTATGGACCGTATTTCAATTTTCTCCTCCAATATTTTACACGTGGTGTTAGGTTGAACTCGTTTATGGTAGATAGAGGTCAATAGCACGTGTGACTAACGAGTTGATCAGGCTCTCTAAAAACCAGAGACAATAGCACAGCTCTGAATTTGAGCTGCTGGGCAGTGCTTGGAGTTGGTAACACAAGGACGAGGTTATGTCACCTTTGCGTCTGACCCGACTGCTGGTTTGGTGTGAAATGCAGTAACTATGGATATGATGCATTTTCTAGATTCTGTTTCTGTTTCTATTCTCCTACCCTGTGCTGTTAGTATCATTCCTCAGTTGTGCTAGTATATATTAAAAAAAAAAAAAAAAAA
>WBNM01043834.1:94426-142422 GCA_013399055.1 Ramphastos sulfuratus | reverse complement strand
TGAACTTCACTCTAATGTAGATTAAGAGGACTAATGCTGAGTTGAGCGTGAGAAAGAATCTGACAATTAGTAAAATATGTTTTGAATAAGTGATTGAAGCCATAGTGGTAACGAATGCAAATAAAGTTAAAAGAAGTCACGACATTCCTTTGGTGAAGAATAATCCCAAAGGGAAATCGAATGAATGAACTCCTAATAATTTTTCTGTCTTTGTGGACTAAACATACGTGGATACTACAGTGGAATCAAAGTTAACAATTGCTCCTAATAGCTCTATCTTATTTACATAGTCGTTTAAGAAACAGTAAGTGCTTTTGGTCACAGCTATGGTGACACCGTCCAGAGAGTTTGCTTTAAAAGAGAGGCAACTGTGTTCTCAGAGGCAAATACCTATATTTTAAAGACCAAAATTTAGAACTAAAGTTCTAAAATTGTGGCTTATTCATATTCTGGTTTTCAATCTGAGTTTTACTTGCGTAAATTCATAGTTAGTCCAATTACTTGGCCAAATGAATTTCTAAAAGATTGCATGCTATAATAGAAAAGTGTTCACTAAGTAAAGAAGACTCATGGCCAAAACCATGATATGGGTGGTGTTTGGGTTTTTGTTTGTTTGTTTGTTTGTGTTTGTTTGTTCATTTGTTTTTTGTTTATAATAGAAAGAAGGTGAAAGAACAAATGTGCCTGTAAATGATGTCTCTGAGTTTTCAGGCTGTAAATTGTAATCAGCATTGCGTTGTGCCAGTAGAACACACTTGTCTTGCTAGATCATAAATAGGGCAGGAGTCTGTTAGTATTGTAGGCTTCAGTCAGTCAGGTAAATATATTAAGGAATAGGTTCATGGCCTGGAACTGGCAGTAAATTTGAACTAGGAATCAGTGAAGATATGAAATAATACACTTACTGTTTTCTCGGGTGTCCTGGTAAGGCGATAAGATGCTGACTTATTTTATAGAAGGTGGAGACTTTGTATTTCTTCTAGTTTAATTACCAGCTAACATTTGACTGCTCTGAATGTAACGCATCAGACATTGTGAGGTAACTCCTCTGAGGAAAAGAACTATTTCTTGGCATCCCAAAGACAAAAGAAGACATTGTTTTACCCTTCGAATCCTTTTTCAAATTTAAATATTTGGGTTTGGAGCAAATGTGATCCACCGTGTTGCTCTGTATCACAAAACTTACCTGACTGTGGAGGGATCCATCCACTCAGTAAAAGAAAAGGATGCTCTCTTTATTCACCTCACAACTTCATCTAGGTCTTGCTTAAGTTTCAGTCTGAATCAGTCTCTATTCATTCTAGTCCTGGTAGTATCAATATATATAATGCTACTTATTTCACGTCATCAGTTTCTTCTTTTGGAGACATGTCACTATCCTGTTGTTGACAAGAAATATCTTTTATGTCTTTGCCATTCCTAATGGCTTATCTATAAATGTAGAGAAAGGAAGGTAGGAGTGGAGGGAATAATGAGGACATCCATACACTTTGTAGGCACCTGAGAATGAAACCAGTTGTTATAATGCTGAACAGTTCACTTAGGGTCTTGGGGTCAACCATACCTTATCAAGTATGTTAAAGTCAGTGGAGGGCAATATTGAGTCTGAGGTTTCATTTCCAGTTATAGAGCCTTGGAGAAGCCCTACGGGTAGTGTCTTCCCTGAGTTCTGATCCAACTCCTTCAAAGTATATATAAGCTACATCCAAGCATTTTAATATCTCCGTGTTATGTTTTATTTGGTTATCAAAATCTTGATTTTTTTTCCACAAAATATTGAAAACATTTTTTCCTGTTCTTAAGGCGTTATGGAAGCTTAGTTTTTAGGGTATACTTTTAAATGTGGATGTGAGGTAAAATTAGTAAGTCAGTTGTCACAACATATCACTGAGAAGCTCAGGTAGAGCTATGGTATCTGTATGAGACTGCTCTTACACTGCTTTATCTGGTTAATTAAAAAGGATATCTAGGGGGTTCATGTCAACTTGAATAATGATGTGTTCTTTCTGTACATATTAGCGCTGTCCTTGAGAAATCTAGTAAATAGCATTGCCATGTTGAGGTTGTAGATTTTATTCAGCAGATAGATCAAGTCTGCCATCTTAGAAGGGAAAGATATATGTTTTTCCTCAGAACAAAAGCAATAGTACTGAGAGGACTAAATTTACCTCCTTTGCATAAATAACCTGACAAATTTGACTTCCTTACCATTTGTATCTCATCTGAAATCTTCTTTTTCACTGGGTGGAGTTGTTCCTTAAGAGTTCAACATGTTCTTGATTTGGTTGATTAGGCAACACTTTTACCATTATCTATTTATGAAAGCATAAAATCTTTCATAATGTAACCTGACCTCTCTACAGTTTTTATACACTATGTACTGAATTTGTGCAATCCTTATACACAGGGTTAATGACTGACTCTCATGCAAATCCCAGTGACTTCTGTCGCATCATTTTCATAAGTGCATGTAAAAAAAAAAGTAGATAACCTGCAATATTTTTGTGTGGAAAAAAAAATTTGAGAGTGGTTACCGTTTTATTGCAGAAGGTCTCCTATAGACTCGTTAAAGATCTTTTCTAAAGATTTTACAGTAATGCTTAATTTTCCTCTCTAGAATGTCAATTTTCTTGAGGATAGCCATTAAAATATGAAAAAGCTTTTAAAGATTTAAAAAAATCAATTGAGCTTCATGATTTGATGGAAGATTAGAATGTAATAGATGACAATTTAAATTCTTTTTGTAGATGGAGGCAAAATTAAAATTAACAACTATAAGAAAAAAGAAACAAGGACCAAGCTTGGACCTTAAATTTTGAGAACTTTTAATAATTTAACATAGAATCATAGAATCATAGAATGGTAAGGTTGGAAGGGACCTCAAGGATCATCTAGTTCCAACTCCCTGCCACAAGCAGGGACACCTCCCACTAGTACAGGTCACTCAAGGCCTCATCCAACCTGGCCTTGAACACCTCCAGGGAGGGAGCAGCAACAACAAAAGAGTATATGTCATCTGGAATATCAACAAATGTGAATTGTTTGGTATTATTTCTGTGTTTAGCCATGGCTTTCTGTCCCATGTGAAAGACACAACACTTTTTGTCAGTAGTAATCAATAGTAGTAATCAATACTATTTACTCTGGATGTTTGGTAAACAAGAACACTTTGAACCCCCCAAAAAGAAACAAATTGTAGAAGTCACTCTAAATCTGTTTTGGCAAAAAATATTGCACCCATGCTATATGTCAATAGCAGTGACAATTTAAAATGATTTTTAATATAGTAGTTCCTAAGAATCATTTGGTAGCAGATCCTCTTTACCAGACACTGCACTCAGGAAAGACCTTGCAAGTCCAGGGAGCTTTAGAGTAATGTTCTTATGCTATTTACTGGCATCATGCTGCTAATTCATTACACATATTCCACCTACCTTTAACTGGTGCTTAGATGACAAAAGTTGTTTATATTATGTTTATGGTGGATTAGTAAGGAATGACATGAAGGAAATGAAAGAAGGGAGAAAATAAGTAAGACAGGCTACAACTACTACTTTGATGGTGAAAATACTTTATCAATTTCATCCATGTAATGTCTGATTCTTTTCCATCTTCAGGCCACACAAACTCTATATATTTATAAAGAGATATTTATATATCTCTCATTCTTTGTGCTTTTGCTCCCCCAATTACGTGGTGGTGGCATCAATGCTCTAGCAGCTTGAATCTCTTAACTTCCAGTTTTCTCCTCTTTTAAGGAAGTTCTTGAAGTGTAGTGAAAGAGAGAGTTCAAGAAAAGGCAAGTACTAACTGCCAGATCAGCCCTACAGATGCTGTCAACTCTGTGGAGCTATTTTCATGACAAAAGGAAATACAGTACAGTAATTCCACCTATAATGGAAGCCTCACAATCAATGGGCTATGGAGAGAATTTTTTTCAGTTAGTTGCTTATTCCTGTATTAGTTTGCATGTAAACTTTTTCTTCTTATACAGGACCTCGAAGAATCAAATCATCTTTTATACATTTTATTTAAACATTGTAAAATATTCCATTTGCAATTAAAATTGACTAATCTCAAAGCAGAGAATAAAAAGAAATGATGATGACAGAGACTTGTTTAGAAAAATGCTGCAAATGTGGTGATGTATTATTCAATGACAAACATTTCCTTTACTCAGCGCAAGAATCTGATAAATTCCAGAATGCTGTCAAATTACTGTAGCAACTGTGTTGCAGTTGTAGAATCTTATCTTTTTTTTTTTTTTAGCTAGACTTGTTTCTGCCTCCTTAATCTCTGTCTTTATTCATTAACAGAAATGAAGTCTCTTGGTTTAACATACACACATACCCCTGTCCCCACTTTCAAGCCACATAGAACAGTTTCTAATCACTTAAGTGAGACCTGTACAGGAAATGCAACAATGGGACCCCTCCAGGATAGGCCAGATAAGAAGACTTTTGATCCTTCTGGATACCTCCACCCAAAAAAAAAAAAAAAAAAAAAAAAAAAAAAAAAAAAAATCAGGAGTATAATGAACAAGGACATTTGTGAGCAGATGTTTCAGTAAAGAGTTGTCATTTTCTGGGCTTGCTAACAATGACATTTGCTAGAGAGGTAAGAGGGATGACAATTGAGTCATCATTTTTATCAAGATGGAAGTAAAAATATCTCCAGCAGATTTAAAGGCACAGTAAGATGACTTTCACAACGACCTGTGGTTGTTGGCTTTTCTGTTATCAAATTGACTGTTATTGTGAAATACAATGCCTGATGCCATTAAAGGCAGCACTTCAGCATGCACTCGCTTCCCATAAAACTCTGAGTAATCTGCTTTTATGTAGAGAACTGAGTGGAGTGGGACTAATGTTTTCCCACATACTGAAAGCTTCTCCTGTTGTATTTATATGGTCTGTAGAAAAGGAGCATAGAACTCCACTTAGTTATCATTATGCATCATACGATCAATATCCTCTAGGTCTTGTTTCAGACAGATGTGATAATGCCTTCCTCAAAGGATAACCTAGAAATGGGGTTGTGTCTACAGTCAGAATGTGTAAATATAAATTACAGAAGGCTAAGCACTGTATTTTCTAGAGTACAGAATGTGATTATTATTAATTTGTTGGTTTGTGTTTACTTCAATTATTTTAATATTAAAAATTTCTAACTACAGAATATACATTGTTAGGAGTTTTAAGAGCTTCTGTTTTGCTTCTGTTTTTTTCAAAGCAGAAAGTTATGGCAAGCCATTTTTCTTATTATATCCTCTCAAGGGACTTAAGAAAAAAAAAAAAAAGGCTGTGAAACATTGCACTAAATTACCAGTCAATGAGGCCACTTGCAGTACATAAACCTAACTGTTCAGAAGTCTTTTTTGGGTCAGGGCCGAAGAATGTACTCACTTGCCATAACTGCCTTAAAGACAACTTAACAAACAAAAGAATCAAGCATAGCAAGAAAAGCATCATTCTTACGAAGACACTTGACATTCCCTGAAGTATCCACACCCAAAAAATCAGCCCACACCTGAAAAGCAGACTAAACTAAAAGCAGTTTAAATACATTCTGGTAGGAGAAGTTCAAATATTTGCAAATATTAAGCAACTGTTCTATGTACTTGCAATTCATCTGGTTGCACTAAACTTGAGTATGCAAAGGTCTCTCAGTATCACTGAGAAAACTCAAAACTTGCTAAGGTCTGAGACTCACTGTGTTCACCGAAAATATGTAACTATGCTGTGCAATAGGCCTGTAGTAATTCTAAAAACACTGTGGTCGTTTCATAAATCAGGTTCCTCAGGCTTCATACACAGGGTAATTAACTCCTAGTGGAGAACCACTTCTACTATTTTTCAGTTTGTGAATTCTCAGCACAGCTGAAAATGGATTGTGTTAAGAGTATTTGTGTTTTGTTACCAAATGCTTTTGTTTTGTGTAGGTTTTTGTACTACGGAGCACACTAATTGAAAAAAAAAAAAAGCTATGCACCAATGCTGCAAAGTTGTGCGTTGAAGTATTAGATACATATAAAAATAAATTATAATAGAAATACTGAATCTAAAGAAAGAGGCTTAAATGGCTACTTCTCCCTTTCATTTAAAAAGTAACTGCATCTATAAAACTACAGTAGTTCTGGTAGATCATTCCATACATCGAATTTAACCACCGCAACTTGTTGCACTCTATAGCTGTTTTTATTATTGAGCTTAAACTCTACTTTCTTGTAATGCTTAAAATACCTTTTTATCCCTGATTATCTTTAATATTTCTCATTGTGTTACTGGAAGACAGATGAAAGAACTGGAAATAATATTCACTTGAGTTCTCCATTCTTCAGCTTACTTAAGTGGCTTCTCTGCAAATTAGTATTTAGCTACCCACAATTTGAGATGAACAGTTTCTGCAGATACCTAATTGACAACATGAGTTTTGGAAAGAGTCTGTAAATTGTTTTGCAAAGTTTGCATGTTACCTACGGTATTTTAAGTGCAAAATATCTGTACTAAGCATTGGTAAATATTTTATTTTGGTTTATATAGAATTGTTTTGACTGGAAAGGACCATTAAGGTCATCTAGTCCAACCACTATGTAACTACCAAGCCTAGTGCTAAATCACATCCCTTAGCACCACATCTATGTGTCTGTTAAACACCTCCAGGGATGGTAATGCAACCACCTGCCTGGGGAGCCTATCCCAGTGTTCGATAACCCTTTTAGTGAAGAACATCCAATCTAAATCTTCCCTGGTGCCACTTGAGGACATTTCCTTTATGGCATTTAAAGAGCTGCTTCTGTTTCTGTTGTGTAAACGTCACGTAAAATCCATTGAACTGAATACAGGTGATATTTTTATATTTCACCTGTATAGTGATTTGTTTGGTAGTTTCTTTCATATTTGGGCTATGTTTCCACTTGATTCTTTCTCTCCAATTGTCTGCCAATTATCTATGACACAGAAAGTGGTGATGAAAATTTTGTCTAGCGTGACATAATCAGGATATAGTTGTGTTCTAGGTTAATCTTTAAAATTCTGCTCTCATGGCTATCTGTGGTCAACAGCTGTGCCCATGGAACCAAATCCTCACTCCCATGTCTGCCTCTCTGGGGTGTGTTGGCAAGCATGTACAAACACAATACATTTGAATAACATTTGAAAAATATTCTTGTGGCATTTATATATATATTGTTAGAGAGAGAGTAGTGGCTCCAGTCCTGTTCCTATACAGTTTTGTACATAAAAATACATCCACTGTCTTGGATCAAAATAAAACAAGATAAATATTGTATTTTTTTTTCCCTTGGAGGTTAGAATATTCTATTTAACTTCATTCAAGTGGAAGAGAAAAAGAAATGCAAGATCACTTAGTCAGCATCTGCAATTACTAGAAAGGTGAATTGATGCTGTTTAACATTGTATATGAATACAGACAATTATTAGTAAGTTTTCTGCTACTTGCTGATACAATACTGTTTTCCACTGGTGCTGAACAATTCATTTCACTGATGGGCAATGACTGCATAATTTAATAAGAATATATAAATACCTAAATTAATTTTAAAGCTGTAAACGTCTACATAAGCAGTTAATCTGGGACAACGTGAGAGATAGCCCTGTGAGTGCTTCTCTGACAAAATACAAATAGTAGTTAATCTATATGCAAAACTGAATTTACTGGAGGAAGAAACAGATAACTTTGTCTGTAATCATGGCTTCTTTAGGGAAAAGTAAACTAGGTGATCATTAGTCTTGGGAAATACTTTAATGGACACAAGAGAGCATTACTTTGATCCTTCAAGGATCATTCAGTTATTAGTTAACACAAGAGCTATCCAGTAATGTAGTATTTATCATTAGTTTATACATCAGAGCTTTCAGACACTTAATGCCTGGGGTGGGAATGTAATTCAGATCATTTCGCTTCAAATGCAAAGATCATTTACTCACTTGAACAAAAGGAGAATGTTTGTTTGGGTAGCAGCACAGATGCAAGGAGACTTGTCCAGGCACTAGGATAGGTGAGATCATCATAAATTTTGCTCAGAACTGCCTACATTTTCATTCTGAGTAGTAAAGATGAAATACTTTCCTCACTGTTTTTCGCCTAAAATTATTTTGCAGAGGTTCTTCCTTTAGAATGAAGGGAACAATGTCTTAAATTTTGCTATAGGAAGTGAGCATTCTTTAGTACCTTGACTTTAGTTAGGAGTCTGGAAGAATTTTATTTCGAAGTTTGAGCTAACATTTTTAAACAGTTAGTTTACACCTTTGAATAATGCACATTTAAGTGTGTTTTACTGTATTTTTCTCCTTTCATTTGGAATAGATAATGAGAAGCTCACTCAATGTTTCCTATTAAAAAGTAAATGTGTGCTGTTTAAAATCATACATGAATAAAAACGGTAAGTTTTCTTTCATGAACTACGTTTTACATAATGATCAAGATTTCTTTTCTTTCCATGAATCAATATTTTAATAACTTCCAAAACGGAAAGAAAAGAGAGAAGCATTCAACTACTTTCCTATTCTCTTGAGGACTACAAAACTCTCCCAGGAATTTGTGGCAAAAAATGTCCTCTCTTCTAGCATGTCACTGGAGGTTTTAATTCCAAATATCAAAAATTGGTGATGATTAGTGATTGAGTTCTAACTTAACTCACCAATTGAAAATAAGTTTATGAATATTTTTTAAAACCATGAAAATAATCTTCTTACATGAGATGCTTCTGGCATCTGTAAAGGACACAGAAAACTAGGCTACGTTCCTTATGGGTTTTTTTGTTGCTTGATTCCTTTCCAGAGCTATTCCACAGGGTGAAATAAAGGAGGCCACACAAAACTGACACCGATTTTAGACAATTACAATGATTGTGAGTAACTTTTGTGATGTACTGCACATCTTTTTAAGTTCTTCATACCTTCTGTTTAAAACCTTTTGCTGAATTCCTCCAATTTATGTTAATGAAAACACATATATGCTTCAAGAACAACAGCACTGCATCTCTACAAATCATCAGTAAACTTAAAAACCGTACAATAAAAACAACGTGCAAATAAAACTTGCGTTTAAAGCCGTATTGATATATAATTATCTTGTTTACAGTCTTTCCTACAGCTTTTCTCCCAGAAAATGTAGATTTGGGTTCCAACTGGAGTAAAAATGCCAGAAAGCTTTGGCAGGATGATTGCTGCATACTTAGGTATATTGCATAGAGAAGGAAATGTGTTTGCAATTAGGGAAATATAGAACAGCTCTGATTACATCTAAGAAAAGCCAAATCAAGCACTTTCTGAAGGACAGACCATGTAAGCTTAAGTGAATGAAAACTCAGTTTACACTGAAGTAGTTAAAGGAAGTACATAGGTTCTGAAAAACCTGCTTTAACAGACCCGCTATTTCACAGTCTTCTACAGTCCAGTTTGTGACTGAGTAATGTTGACAAACTGCTTTTTATATCTGACCAGCAGGCAGGTTGTATTTAACTTGAGAGTGCACAGAAATTTGTACTTTGAGGTGGTCTGAGAAAGCTAAAGCTTCTGAGCGAGCTCCTTGTAGCATTCCCTGCCTTGATATAAGATCATATTTTCATGTCACAGTTTAATTTATTATGAATAGCCAAGTTTCACCAAAGCACTATTATTCTCAGAATGTTAAGACCTTAACTTTTCAAATTGTAGTAGTCAGGCCCGAGCTATTCCAATTACTGATTTTTCTAATGATTATCTAACATTAAGAGTTTTGGGTCCCTTTTTGCAAGGGCAGCAACAAAAAGCTTCTGTGTCTGTGGTACCTGAAAGTCTCACTTGTTGAATGTGCACATAAATGAAATAATTCTTTTTAGAAAGAATGAGTGAAATAAAGGTAAATTAAGATATTTCAGTAGGAAAGAAAAAAAAAAGTATTCTTAAACAGGTGCATGTCAGAACCTATAACAACTTTAGAATTTTAACTTGTGTTCATAAGAAAAAACCAAATCTCATCATCTTTATATAAATGCAGCAGAAATCCAGAGCAAATGGCAGTAGAAATGGAAAGGGAACAAGACTGAAATTCTTATCCAACATAGATGTTTGTTTTGTATGTTTGCTAAAGCCAAGCAGGTAGTGTTTCTGTCTAAAAAAGTCTCCAAACACCTTCTTTTCCTATCTCCTTCAGAACCGTAGTGTATTCAATAGCATACCCAAAGGAACATGGCAGTCCTAGAGATTAAACAGCCAAATCTTGCCTGCATTCTCATGCAATCTTCACACATGAAGTCATTCTTGCTACAAATTAACAATTTACACACTGACATTAGGTACAACACCTATAATCACGTTTGCTAAGAGCAGCAAAGTTCCTATTCAGCTGACAAACTTGTCATGATTCTGTATGAATCTATGAGTCTATTATTCCTCTGAAGGGCATCATAGTATGCAAACATGTAACTTCAGGAAAAACCTATTCTACCTTAGGAAACATTCTTAAAACATTCTCTTAGGGGTTTCCTTTTGATAACTCTCCTGGCTTTGTAAGGACAGAATCACAGGCCAGCCAGAGTCTGCAGGCTGTTAGCAGCATCAAATCAGCCAGGGTAGCTGACCTGTGTTGGCTCACAGGTGTATCCCATACTATAAATGTCACAACTCAGTATAAAAAGGGAAGTTGACTGATGGAGGGGTGGTGTGTGTGTATTCTTACTTGGGCTCCTGCTCTTATTTGGTGTTCTTCTGATCCTGCTCCTTTTCCTTCTGCTCCTAAGGACTGCTTTTCTGCTTATTGTGACCAGCATGCATTTTCCAGGTGAGTATAAACTTTTACATTTTTTATTGGCGTTAGTATTAGCTTGGCTATCTCATTGAATTAGTTTTTGTTTCCACTCGTTGGTCTCCTCTTCTTTTCCCCATTCCCCATCTCTGTTGAGGAGGGGTTACTGGGTGATAAAGCAACTGCTAGAAAATAAGATATTCTTATTCCTCATTGTGTGTTTATCCTTCATTGTGGGTGCAGAGTTGTGCTGGCTTCAGGCTAATTGGAATATTCTAATGGAGAAAATTATATTATAGGCTGTGAAAGGAAAACAATGGAGATGTCTACTTCATTCATAGGCTTGCTGAGATGTATAAGAGTAAGAACACAAGCTTAGATAAGGCACTCTCTCTTGGAGAATCTCAGTCTCTCTAGCTGTTTTTGGTCTTGGCCTCTCTACTGAGTAATCTCCCTAACCGCTTTCCTTCTAACTCTCCTGGCTGATCCTCCAAACTCATCTTGTGCGTAAGCCAAAACCTTGGGGTAAGGCAGAGAGGTGAGAAGAAGGTGGAAGAGTGATTGGGAACCCTTCTTGGGAACTCTGATTTCTGGGAGGGGAATTGTGTTTCTGTATTACCTTTTAACTTGTATATTTCTGTAAATATTCCTGTATGTTGTGTATCTATCTGCTTGTATATTGTGCTAAGCTGTAAATAGAGCTTCATCTCTTAACTTCCAACTGGCTGTGTCTAGTCTGAGTGATTTTACAAAGTGTGGGGGGGCGGGGAACTCCCAAACCATCACAGGAGTGCTACAAACCAGACAATCTGTGGCATGTTGGGACTATTGTAGTTTAAGCTGTNTCCTCTTCTTTTCCCCATTCCCCATCTCTGTTGAGGAGGGGTTACTGGGTGATAAAGCAACTGCTAGAAAATAAGATATTCTTATTCCTCATTGTGTGTTTATCCTTCATTGTGGGTGCAGAGTTGTGCTGGCTTCAGGCTAATTGGAATATTCTAATGGAGAAAATTATATTATAGGCTGTGAAAGGAAAACAATGGAGATGTCTACTTCATTCATAGGCTTGCTGAGATGTATAAGAGTAAGAACACAAGCTTAGATAAGGCACTCTCTCTTGGAGAATCTCAGTCTCTCTAGCTGTTTTTGGTCTTGGCCTCTCTACTGAGTAATCTCCCTAACCGCTTTCCTTCTAACTCTCCTGGCTGATCCTCCAAACTCATCTTGTGCGTAAGCCAAAACCTTGGGGTAAGGCAGAGAGGTGAGAAGAAGGTGGAAGAGTGATTGGGAACCCTTCTTGGGAACTCTGATTTCTGGGAGGGGAATTGTGTTTCTGTATTACCTTTTAACTTGTATATTTCTGTAAATATTCCTGTATGTTGTGTATCTATCTGCTTGTATATTGTGCTAAGCTGTAAATAGAGCTTCATCTCTTAACTTCCAACTGGCTGTGTCTAGTCTGAGTGATTTTACAAAGTGTGGGGGGGCGGGGAACTCCCAAACCATCACAGGAGTGCTACAAACCAGACAATCTGTGGCATGTTGGGACTATTGTAGTTTAAGCTGTATGTTGACAGATTTTTTTTTTTTTTTTTTTTTCCCCTTTGTTCTGAACTTCTCTTTGGAAAAACTTTTAATTTTTTTAATTTTTTTTTTTTTTTTTTTAGAATTAACTGTAGAATGTTACTGATATCTTTCTCATTCTGTAGCAACACTAATATCACTTGATGGAATTCTTATGTGATGTAAAGATCAGTTGGCATAAATCTGTTTTTCAACAATTGTGATTACTTTAAAAGATATACTGTAAGGCATTTATCTGGAAGCAATTAAAAGCTAATATAGACTCCCTGTTTATCTTAATCAGCCAATCGTACTTGTTTGTTTCAGTGTTGTTCTTCTCTTTTAATTTTTTTACTTTTAACTGTCAGTAACAGCTTTTGACTTTTCCTCTTTCTGTTCCCTTCACAAATCAAATCTTTTGGATCTTTGAGAGTTTTCAAGCAAAGTTGTAACATGCATTCAAAATTTCCCTACACTGCAGTCTTCCTATTTACCTTCTGTTCTTAGTTCAAGCATACTGTTAATAATAAGTCTGTGTGTGTAGTTAGTATATATATATTTTTTTTTCCTTTGTCCTCCACATCTTCACAAGCCAGAAAAGTGCTCACAGTTTACTAAGATCTGAGTTGACAGAAGCCAGATTTAAGTCTCAGATGTATCGAGTATAATTTAAATCGATCTAATATTCTTTGATAAGAATGTTCTGATTTTCAAGTACATATATTGAGAACTGTTGACATGCCTAAAATGCATGCTCATTTAAAGTATTCAATGCCTTCATTATAAACCATTCCATTTTGTATTAGTTCTTTTTGATGCTGTACAAATGGATACATGCATGAAAAAAAGCATAGGCAGCTGAAATAGCTGTGATTATCATTCAGAAAATTTATCCACTGCTGACTTTTGCAGACCTTTGCCTGGAAAAAAAATTGAAAATAAAATCCTCCTGAAATATTAGAATCTAGTCTTTAAATCTTTCCTCACTTGCAAGAATAAGTGCTGGGAATTTAACGTGCATCAAACTGAAGGATGCTGTAGAATCACGTTCACTGCTGTTTCTCTAGTGCTATAGAACAAAATGAAAACACTGTCTCTAAATATTTTTCTAACAGTCTGTAGTGGCTGATCAATTATTTGTGTTCGTGTGATTCAACAGCAGAAATGTAGAAACAGGCTCAATGGTCAAATTCACTGACATGTAAGACAGTGTCAAGTCATGGTGAACTCTTCTTAAATTCTGCTTATACATGAAAAGGCATGGAGCAGAATTTATTGAAGCACCACCTCTTAAAGACATGACTTATTTTCCCTGAGAATTTCTTAATTTGGAAATACTCCATAAATAAAAACAAACATGGTGTGTGAGCTTCTCAAGTTATTTTCTTCCCTCTGGATATGATTTTTTAAATTATTTTTAACAACTTCTTAAAATTCTGTGCAGTTTGGTTTTGCAATGGGCAGTATGCTTAATGGGAATGACTCACAAGATTTGTCTACAATATAGACCAAGGAAGGCAAATAAATTCTAATCTGGAAATTTAAAGAAAAAAATGCCCTGTCTTACTGGTTTATGACCTCCATTACAGCCTTAGAACTGAAAAACCTTTCTAAACTCCTACCCATCTGCTCTGAGTAAAGTAAATGTTTGTGCTGCTGCTCTCCATAATCCCCTTTTCCGTTCTCCTACATCTGCTACTGACCAGACATTTTCTTTCTTGCTATGGAGTACTTAGTTTGAGAAGACGCAACACCTTTAAAACACAAAGATGTCAGTGTTATTAAAACAAAATCAGGGCTCAGGAATCTTCGTATTTCCCCAGTGATTTTGACATCTGACTGAATCCCTCAATGCTTTGGCCTTAGGAGAAAAACATTGATTATTTTGAATGAAATAATTTGTTTCTTATGTAATATGGGGAAGTAATACCATCGGTTCTTGAGGCTTCAGCACACTATTTATAATGAACATATTTTTAAAAAGTAATACAGTCTTAAAATGCTTTGAAATTACATTAGATGTTAATTACTGACTTTGAATTTTGAGTGTATTGAACTTCGTGTTTGTAGACAGGTAAATAGGAAAGCAGTTGAATGAAGCTTTTCCCACACTTCTGTTGAACACTAGTTAAGTTCCTAGTCCTTGGCAAGGATTAGGGCTCTGCTGGCCACAAGATTAATGACAGACACTCCCTGTTAACCACTCTTCCTTCCCAGAAGCAGAAGAAAAAGAAAATAGAGACATAGATGGGAAAATAAAACTAAAATTGCTTTAGTGAAACAATTAAAAGGAAATATATACAAATAGATAAATCTAACCTTCTACTGGCAATTACGTCACCAATGCTGCAGGGCAGGAACTGAGGAAGTTCCAGACAATTCAACAGCAGATGGGAACTGGATTCAGGAGCTGCATTCTGGAAGGCAAAACAGAGAGAGTTGTCCTTGGATGCTGGGCCATTGAAGAAGCACATTTAACCCTTGTCATCTCTCAGCTTTACACTGAATATGATGTATATGGAATGAAACACCTTGTTGGTCAGCTTAGGGTCACCTGTCCTGTCCACTCCTCCCTACAGGTGAACTCTTACTTCATGGCATTCCAACATAGTACACAAGATTGAACAGTGACCTTGGTTTCTGTAAGACCAAGTGTAAACAAGAACCTTTCTGCTTACCTGTCCTTGGTAGTAACTATTAACATCAAAAGCTATCACTTCCAGAAGCAGACACTGTCTGCAAAAATAGGTCATAAACTTCAGAAATCACAACTTCTTAAGAGACTGAGCTCAAAAGTAAACTCACTGAACAGAATTAGTTCTGTTTTAGTGCAAACCATGACAGTACTACACTCTGTAGTGCTGAATATAGAATCTCTCCTTACTGTTATATTTATTTGGAAGGCCAAACGTCTGGAGAGAAAAAATTTGTCAGGCTTGCTCATGTATAGGAACTTCTATTGGTTTAATTATATAAATCAGATTTATACAGCATGTATAAACACTATACTGTACTGTACCTTGAGAGACACGTTATTAAATTTGCTTCCAAGATTTCAGGTTGATGAGGGTCACAAATACAATAAAATGCCCCAAATAGAATGAGAGAAACACAAAGGCAAAAAAATTTTAACACCCTCCTCTTAGGTCCAGTGGTACTAACCACAGGTGTACTTGGCTTTAGGGTTTCAGGGTTTTCTTAGGACTTTACTGAGTGAAGAAACCTTAAAAAAAAATGATTCAGTGGGGAGCCTGTCAACCTAATGAAACATATGGAGAAGTGGCTTAGCTTGTCAACGCATTTTTTTGAAGCAGATTTTATACTACATTTTCTTGCTTCAACTTAATGGAGGAGAAAGAAACGGATTCTTTGAGCAGCTCCTACTTTCAAAGCAGTTGTTACAGCAGAATAGACAGAGTTGTTTGGAGGTACTTAGGGTATGGAAGTACTACTTTTTGCAGGAGACAAAAGGACACAAAGGTTACTGAATTTTCAGAGGTCTAAACAGTTAAGTGGAAAACAAATGTGCCATCCTAGGATTGCATACAAGTACAGGATGACCAGAACTGGCTGCAATTTCTACATAAAACTACATGAAAAACTTATTCTATCTTCCATTTCAGAGCAGACTTTCAGAAGAACCATTATCAGTATTGAAGGAGTGAGATTGCACTCACATCTGCAGCTTCATCAGACAGTTCACTGCAAAACCCAAACCAGTTAGGTTTCAGCAAGTTACTGGATAGGGTATGACAGTGGCAGTAAATGCTGATGAACTGACAGATGACCTCTATTTCTAGCACATTTTTAATCTAGTTTCAGAAAAGATTTACAAACACAGTAGGATCAAACTGAATTGTCCTTATACTTCCCTCCTTCAGGTGGTCTCTTAAGACTACTTGTAGGTGGAAGGAAATATTTGTAAGTCACCCAGGACTGCAAGTTTGACACATACTGGCAAGGTGGATGGCAACAGCAGGAGGCTGATGAAATCTCATGGTACCAACAAGGGCAAGCAAATACTTTGTTTTGTCCCAGTAGCACAGTGTGCAGTGTCTCTTGCCTGTGACTATACAGATGGCAGATGAGAGGAGCCTATCTGGAATTTCCAGTTTATGTCAAAAATGCATAGTTTCTAAGCTGTATGGAGAATGTGAAGAATAGGAAGCTTTAAGGGTCAAATTCTTGGGTTTAAAAAAAATCCCAAACCCAAGAAACACCATAGCTCATAAGATAAATGGAAGTGTTGATACAGGCTGCGCTTTAATATCGTAGTGTCATGTTACCACAAGTAACATATTCCCTAGTTACAGCTTGTTGCCTCTCTTTATACCCACTGCAATTAATTGTAATTTAAAACAGAAAGATCATCAGAGCATATATGCAGCAATATGAAATGGATGGATTTTACTTATTGTAGATGATTTACTTGAGTTGTTAAATGTCTTCTGTATCCTATCTCACAGTTGTTTTGATTTTAAGATTCATTTGTTCTTGTTCAAGGGACATACTGAAGTTCAAAATGCTGGAAAAATGGTTGTAACTGTTAGTGACATATTTTGCATTGTCTTAATTAATTGTTCAGACTAATTCCCACGCATTTTAATTTGGACCTGTGTTTTCTATGAGGAGCTTTAACCTGCTCCAGTTTAATATCATATAGCAAACTCCAGTATTCCAAAACCATACCCATTTAATGATCACGATTAATTTTTAAAATTTTTTTTCATAATATGGCACCTGCCAGGAGTTGAGAGCTGCAGGGAATGTTCTAATCTGTGATTAAATGTGTTGCCACTTCTTATTCTTCTGTCCTCTTAGATTACAGTTTGAAAAAACAAAACCAACTCAAAACTTTGAGGGGAGAGTATAAATAGTTGATTTTCAGGGAAATCCATCTACTGTAAATGCAAATCATTCTTTGTATTGAAAGCCATTATATGCAAAGGCACAGAAATTAGTTATGCATCTGTGCATCAAGGCTGAGGCACATACAAGACTCACAAATTCCTGTTTCAAAAATCTGCGGAATTGTCCTTTGACACCAAGTACAGAGCACATTTACAAATAAAATCCTTTACCATTCTAGACCTTTTCTTAAATATTTTTAGCTTATGCAACAGCATCTGGTTTAAAACAGGAAACAGGCTTGTAGCTAAATGACTTTTGCACATAAATATTTAAGACTCTATATACTGAAATGTGACACCACAAGTTATCACTTCCCGGCATGCAGCCTCTTATGCTCAGTTTTATTTTGGCAGATATAAAATATCTCAGAGACATGATAAATGTAAAGTCCTTTTCAGAAAACAAATTAAGTTCTAATATAACTTTGGAATGCTATAATTTTAAAGCAGTATTTCTGATTTTATTGAATTGCTGTTTTTAGGGGCTTGGTTGTGTTTTTTCCAAAGTTAATCTGCCTTCGCATTTGCTTAAAAATTTGACCTAGTCTGCTCCCTCTTCAACCTGTGAGAACTTTGCTGTAGATTTCAGCTGATAATTTGTATTACAGGAATCTGTAAGACAAATTGTGTAAACTCTCCTCTTCATGGGATTTCTACAAGCTTTAGGAGATGCATCAACCAAAAAGTATAGTCATGTTGTTCTGGAATTCAGTGGTGGGGAGGAAGAGTTATAGCACAGAAACAAATTATCTGATTGGGAATTGGCATGTATACCACATAAATGCCTTTTCCTTTTTAATATACTTTCTCACTTGTGCGTCCTTATTCCATCCTTGTATTTGTCTTTTTTCTTTTTCAGAATATGAACTACATACACCTGCTGTTCTGTTTATTCTACCTCTAGCTGGCCCATTTCAGCTCAACTACCTATGTTGTTCCACTACCTTTTCACTGGTCTCAAATGGACTTCTGTCTTATGCAGAACTTCGAGTTGGTAGCAGTAAGCATGATAGAAACTAGTTTGAAAATATTCTAGATGTCAGGGCCCCTAGGCTGGTTCCTCCAGATTTTGACGTATCTTAAGAGATCATTGGGCAACCAGTTCTGGTTAATCTTAATGAAGGTTTTAGTAATAATAAATAATGTCTAACAAGAAGTTCATTTAGGACTTATACATCATAGGAGGGGTTTGGAGTATTACATTCTGTTAAGGAGACATTATAAGATGCATAAAGAGATACAATCGTGCTACTTAAGTATTCCTAAGACATAGACATACCTCAGATAAGAAAATGGTTAAGAACAGTTGTCTACAAATTGTGTAGGCTTCCTGAAATGGAGGAAAGGAAAAATGAGGAGAGGACAGTACTAACAGGGTTACATGCACAGTGTGTCTGAGGTCAAGAGCAGAGGAGGTGGCAAAGTGCAGCAGAGAAGAATAAACTCTGACATAGCAGGACTCTCATCTATAAGTAGCTTTACCCAGATTTGTTGTTCCGCTCCAGCTTACTTAGACCAAGTCCCATCTTCCTCCCACAGACCTAGGAGAGATGGAAATTGTGAGGAAAATTAATTTCTCTTTCCTTCACAGGTGGTGGGCATGATCATAAAAGTCGGGGAGAGCCCTAAAGAATGATGTGGTCAGAAAGGAGGATTGTCCAGTTCCTCCTAATTCTAGGGAGCTTTGTACCCCTCTCAACTTGTATTTTCAGTTTTGGGTATTTTAAGCTTTGGTAGAAGTATTTTTAGGAATAATATTTCGTCTGTGCAGTTTATAAAAGCATCACTTAGGTAATCTAAGGAATGTATGTTCATAGCTTTGTACATCAAAATACACTGATAACAGCAAGTAGGGATGGACTTGCAAGGTTACAAAATAGTGTCTTGGTATTCCAGTATTCTGATAAAACATTCTGTTAGCTTTATTCAAAATTATATGAAGGATTTACTTTGGGTTTGGATTTAAAATGACAGCTGTACTCTGAACAATGACAATATTTATCACTGTTGATTTAAGCTGCAAGAAGTTCTGAGAACTTTATAATCTTTCATTTTTTTTTTCTTCTCAAAAGCCAATGTTAACTGTGATCACATTGGTTTATTCTTAGCATGATGTAGCTTTTACCCTTTTTTTAAAAGTAATCGTTTCTATGACAATTAGCACTGAAAAAAAATATTTCAATTCTCCTGTGTTTCTTATTCAGCTCAAACTTGCACTGAAGTCAAAAATGAACAACTGTGAACAATACTTTCTGGATGCATGAATCATTAAGTAGAATGTATTTATTTTTATCTACAAGGGGAACTTGTATTTTCAGCAACTGAAGAGAAGAAAGAAGTCCATGTCCTAACTAATTATTTTGTACCTTTCCACTAAATTTTAACAATTTTGAGCTTGAACACTGCCCTTTTCTTGCTCCACACTGGTCAGCTGACAAGGATTAATTTGCTGTGACCTATTTGTTTTGACCTTACTACGACCTTTAAGCTTTTTTATCCCTTTTCCTGACACTGTCTGTCATCTACCTTGGGCAGCCAAGTATAACTTCAAAGCAGTATTCTGTAGGATACTTAGTTTTATAGCATAGTCATTCATTCTGGCACATAAAAGATCATTTGCCTATAAACATTGTTCCTGAAAATAGGAATAAAATGGGACTGCTTCAAGCTTCCCAGGTTTTGCCTCTGGGTGAATGTTCCAAAAGGAATAAAAGAGGTGGCATGCTCTCTTTCAACTGTTTAAGTCCATTATTTGATTTAATTCTTGCAGGAATATTAGCTGAAAAAACCTCTGTATATGCGATACAAAAAATGTCCATTATGCTGTATTTCAGGAGTCTGGGCTTCATGCGGTTTCTATTGTGCTTAAAGCTATTTTACTGCTAAGTTTTCACACTTATCTTGGAATGTTTTACTCCATCTCTGATTATTACATATGAGCCAGAACCCCCAAACCTGCAGAATTCACATTTGGTTTGGGCAAACATATATATTTCAGATTGGTTTTGACCCATAATTTTTTTGCCTTTCTCATCTCTAATGATCTCATGTGCACTTTATAGGGCTGCTCTGAATACGTTGCTTGGATGTATTAATTATAGCTAGAACTGAGCATTTTCCAGTGTGTACCATTTAACATGGTGATTTTTCTTTCACCATGGCAGGTGACAGTTTCAACTTCTACAAACTCCACACCTTGCTATTTGAGAGGAGCAGAAACGAAAACTTCATGTGTCTAGTGGGGGAGACTCCTAACTTGCCAGTGAGATGCAGTACTCCAAGTGTAATATTGTAAACTGTTGATCTTAGAAGTGTAGTGTTGGTATGCACAGGGTAAGTGTGTTCTAAGAATAGCGAGACTCTACTAGTGCCCTAGTAGCTAAATATCTGACTTTGCTCCAGGTTTCTATATGATGACATAATACAACAGCTCTTACTAACAGCATTTGGGAACATGATTAATGCAGCTGTTCCAGACTCACGCAGTTAAGATGTTCATACACACATAAAGTATGCCCATATGCTGTCCAATGCTTCCTCATATAATCTCTCACCACAAACCCTTATCAATTTGTTTGACTCACCTCTGTGTTGAGCTATAGATTAGAGGCCTTTTTACTCTAAAATTCCTCTTTGTTTCACAAGGAGTCCTGGCTGTACCAGGAATATAAGAACAGCCTCTTAGGTCCCAGTGCAGCAGAACATTTAAGCATATGCTTAGCAGTAAGCACATGTTTCAAGTTCTAGGAAAGTAAGAATATAATCATGTGTTGAATCCGAGCCAGAAAATACAGCACAAGGCATGTGTAAGTAAGTGCAAACAGTTTGCTCAGGTTTTAGGGGTATGTTGAATTTTTAAATTTTTTTTTTTTAAATCGGGAAATGCCGTATAAACAGAGCCAGACTAAGTTTTGGGCATGGATAATCAGAACAATCTGTAACGGCTTCCCGTCTGTGGCTAATGGGATGTTTCTCCAAGCTTTGTCACCATGGCAAATACTTTTTAATACACAAACATTTGCTGCATTGAAAATCCACCCACTCTTGTTGAAAGATGGCCAGGTTTTGTAAAATTGCATTCCAGCTACCCTGCTGATTTTTAAGATAAGCCCTTTCAGCTAACATTCCATGTGTCTAACAAAAGATGTGTGAAAAGCACAGTTTATAAGAACACACATGGAAGCTTTACAGTTTCACTGTTCTCTAATGAGAAAATGAAGTTAAAAAGTCTTCTCATATGTACATGCATGCAAGCATGCAAACAGTTTTATTCACTGTTTTTTCTTTTTCTTTCCTTCCCAACCCTCAAAGGGACAAGCCACTAGATCTATGCCAAGTTTCCATCTGAACTTGACTTCCCGGTTCTGGCAGGCATCCTGTGAACATCTCGTGTATTAATGAGAGATTAGTCTCTGAGGTTTCCTAGTCTTCACTGAGTGAGATGCATATGCTAGGTAATGAGGTATCTACTTAGGTTTTTTAAATAATTGCTCTTAACTTTTTTCTTGCTTAAATATGAATATACAGGGTATTCAAAAGCTGGAATGTTCCTAAGTGCACCACAAATGAAATAAAATCTAGATATTTTCTCTCACACTAGAACTTTAGAAAGAATGATCTATCCAGCTTTTGTTTTCAGTGCCATATGGGTGTTTGATACCAGTAGGAATGGTCCAAGCACTTATATGAGATAGTTGCATTTGAGAAGAGGCTTCATGGTACATTTGAAGGAAGATAGAACCTATAGTAGTCCCAAAAGACAGCTTGCATTTTGGCAACTTGTGTGAAGTTTTACAAGCCTTGAACTTGATAAAAAATTAAAAAAACAAAGAAAGGGAGAAGAGGAAAGAGGGAAGTGGGATGGGGATCAGATGACATAAAAATGCCACTAACTCAATCATTAATAGACAAACATTGTGTTCTTCAGGTCTACACAGGGAATTATTTTTCCAAACTTGGGGGTTTTTTAATGCTTTTTTGAAAAATTTCCTAGCAGTTTCTTACTGTATATCTTGTTCTTATGGTCTTTTATAAAGTATTTACTTCTAATCTGACTAAAAGATAGGCCTCCCTTCATTTTTACTTGCAAAATACAGAAACTAATCTTGTGCAGGCCAGTTCACATTCAGATGCTTCGTCCTTCCTTCACAATTACCAAAAAAATAATTACGAAGGCATCACTGACTGGTACATAAAAGATAGTGATCCTTACACATTAAACTTCTTCAAATTTCCACAAAAATACTTTTGTAAAATTCCTGGAAAAATTCCAAGAGAAGATGCTATGTGAATGTAAACATAACTTGCACACAGTCCCTGTTGGTATCTTCATTCTTTTGAAACATCATCAGAAGTATCTCAGACTGAAAAGGTAATACATTGCTCTGCTCACTCTATGAGGTCATTCCATGAACTCATACTACATAGGAAATATGACACTCAACGATCTCAATTTTTAAAGGAAGCATCATGCTACCTAATAAAAAACATGGTATAATTTCAGACCAATTGGTTTGAGATTTATGATAACTGAAATGAAATAAAGGTTTTAGCTGAAAATGGGTATGTGTTTATAACTGACATCATGATCTCACATTTTGCCTGAGTAAAAGCAGACATGATCTAGAGGTGGTTTTGAAAGAGGTGTGCTCTATGCTGGCTGGTTGTACTACAAAGTATTATTAGTAAACTTATAATACCAATAGCTGAGGCTGCTTTGGCAGCATCCTATATTTTACAGATGGAGCTACTTCTCAGATGCCAGTCATAGTGTGTGTCTCATGCCCTAGGACCTCTACTTGTTCTTCTGGGCTTCTTGGCACCCCATTCACTGCCATTTTGGCCAGTACAAGTGAAGTGCCTTTAGTGGAGTTTCTTCATGTGATTTCACATCTATTAATTACTTGCTGCACTGTAGTGGAAGAGTGGACCTGCACGAGTGATTAAAATTAGTGGATATTTTGAATTATACACGCTCTGGAACAGGAAAATACTTGCTGTTCAAGCCAGGTCAGAGCATAAAGATTCTAGTTGAAAGCCCATTTAAGTCAAAGCAAAGATTTTTGCTAAAACTAGCGGTCTTTGGGTGAAAACCTAAACATAGCAGGAAAAGATTCTTGCTTTCTGATGTGCACAAACAAATGAACAAGGAACAGGAATTATCTTCCCTGGGTTCAATTTTAGCCAAACCTTTAGTTGCAGAGAAGATTTAAAATGAAACATTGTTTCTTTATGGAAAAAAGTCAATGCTGTAGATACAGTAATTTAAAATACACTGAACTAATGACTTCACAGGTCGTGTATAAATCTATGCATGTAGCTTAGATGTCTTAAGGTAGACTGCAGAGTGTCTGTGTATTATGTAGATGCTGGCAGGCTGGCTGCTGTGGCTACATTCTGTATTAACGCTTGTGAGAAGTTTACTTTCCCAGTTTGGGATGGAGATTTCTTCCAAAAGAAAGGCTGTAAAAGGGTAACAGGAAGCAAGTCAGTGTAAAATAGCGAAGTCTTTTAAAATATTTGAATAACACTAGAACTGTGCTGAAATACTCATTTCCTAGTTGCGTAGCACACAAAATCTTGGTCTTGCTCTGGCCTCCAATAAATTAAAAGCAGACTAAAATAAGCTTTCATACAAGAAACATCTGGTTATTTAAGTTTCCTTCTTTTAATACTAATTTTAACAACTCCCAAACGTAGATAGAAATACTACCTTATACTTTTGTTTAAAGTTCATTTCCTGTCCCTGGGATATTTGCTGACCTTTTAATGCTGGCCATTTTGCTTTCCACTTTCTTATTCCTATTCTCATTGACTTCATTCCATTCTTGACCTCTCTTCCCCTCAAGAAAATTAAATGCAGTCCAAAACATGTTGGACACCAATTAGTTTTACAGCTCGTCTTACCTCCCCTCCTACTGCATTCTTCAGTTCATTCAGTCCACTCCACTTTTTTACTTTCAATCTTCACGAAACTCATAGCCCCACTGCAAAATAAACACTGCTGGCATGAAATTAAAGCCCTTTTCTCTGTTGTTTTCCTCCTGCTAACTAATATAAAAAAGAAGTGATTACTAGGCACGTAAGAAAAAGTGTGACTAGCTTCTTTCTACCTTTGGCTTTTGAAAAAAACACCTTGCTTTTTGTGCAGTTAGAATATGACATAGACTTATGGCACTTTGTAACAGTAAGTCTTGACTACACAAAGTTAGAACAAAACTTTTTGTTTGGTGTAATTTACTTGTTTTGCTTTTAATTGTTGAGGTGTTGAAGCAAGAGGGAATGTATTTTCATTTGTTATGAGAAAACATATTCTCTCTTGTAATTTAAAAGCATACCACAAAATATAAACATACAAAATGTAAATGTGCATTGTGGTCTTACTTAAAGTTATTATTTAAAAATTAGACTTGCTTTGCACTGGTACAACTCTGCCACTTCAGTGTGGTTATCGATAGGATCTCAGCTAATAAATCATTGGGTTTGGCCTACCCCCTGATTTAGTGAGACACTTGCTGAGTACATATATTTCAAGGTTCATAATACTGCCGTTTAGTTGGAAACCACTTCTCAGCTCCTGACATATGTTCCAAAGTAGAAGATAGGCATTCTTTTAAGTATCTTGCTGAAGTACACTTAGAGATGATGTGGCTGTCAGGCAAAATGTTGTAGATGAAACACCTGCAATTTTTTTATTTCTGCGTGCAACCTCAGATCTTATGTGCCAACCATCAGGATTTTCCTTTTACTTGAGTATTGCAAGGCTGGACATGAAGCATGTGTACATGTGAACTATCTCATGTTTTTTAGAGGTGTATTTCAGCAATGATTTTTTTGTAAATCCCTCTTCTTAATAGTACTTGAAAACAGTCCTACATCAGTTTTTTACGTAGCCAAGAGCTACCTGCTTTATAGTAAGAAAAAAATTATAAAGCTGCCAATAGTTGTTGTTCTTAAAACTTGTTAAAGTTAATGATATGCACTTAACATGTTTTATTTATATATGACTATGTGATATTCAGTTGCTTAGACTGATCTGAGGAGTGTGAGCAAAACCAAGAGTTTCCTCTCTTAAAGAATCATCTTTCCTTTGGCTGTAAATGAATCTTATCACCATGAGCCAGAGAACACAGCTTTTATTGATTTATTTTCTTTTTTAGACATCTTGTAATGTCTAAACACTCATATCTAAGCTGTAAATTATTAAGGAACTTTCAGTATTGTTGGTAGTATAAACTTTTCTTTGTCCATACTTGTGAGAACGTTTTATGGCTCTTCAAATGAAATACCAGATCAGTGTGCCTCTGTCTGATATGATCTTTACAACATGTAATACCCTACTAAAGCAGAATTGCTCTCTTTGTGTTTCCAGTTTTAGAGATATTTTATATTGCTGCCAGTATTAATTCTATTAGTGTCAAACTAAGCTGTAACTCACATGACTTTGTAAATCTACCTTTTAACTACATGCAAAGTATCAGTTTCATGGGTGAATCCTGACTATACTTTAGGGGGAAAAAAAAAAAAAAAGCAGCATTATTCTTTTAGTCAGTTTTTGGCCTGAAAATGTGATCAGTATTAGATACTGGTGGTATGCATTTCGTATAAGGACTGCACCCATTTGTGTTTCTTGTTTCTGTAACTATATGTAGGACACTATTTTGACTTCATGATTTTCACTTTATGCCTATTCTGGTAGATTAAAGAGAAATATGCATGAGAGTCACATTAACAGTTAGATGCCTGAAATTTAGAAGATATACTTCTAAGGCAACCCCTCCAATGAATACTAAGAAATATCTCACTTTCTGGGTAACAGAACTTAGTCTTCTCCTTTCCAGGAAAAATAGTCAAGAACTCATATTTTTTTTTTTGTCTCCCTTTGCTATCAATATGCTGATTTGTGACACCTATGGTTCTGCTCACATATTGTTAGGCAAAAATACTTTAGGGGGAGATGCAAGCTATAAAGAAAAATCTAAGTGTTTAGAGTTATGCACAGAGAAGGAAGAACATGACTCAAGAAAGTGTCAGTGCACCACGAGCAAATGTTACATACCTTTGGGGCTTGCAGAGAGCTGTAACCATATTAAACACTCAGTATGATCCTAACAATGTCTATACTTTTGACTGTAGAGTCAAATTGACTTAGATAACTGTGTTCATGTCCTACTAGAGGGTTATAACCACCTTTCTTTCTAAAACCCGGCGAAGTCCTTCTAATAAGGTGGCTCACGATTTTGGCTACGCATGTTTTCTTGTTGGAATGTTACTCAGATTGCTCCAAAATTACATTGTAACTGCTCAGTTTTTGATTGTTCAGGGTAGTAGAAGGTGAAATAACTCAGTAATACAAACATGCAACTAACAGAAGAAAATATTAAAATTAAGTTGGGGGAAACTATTCTATGCTGAATTCACTGTTGGGTGAGAAGCAGGAGACCATATGACAGGGAAGAAGGCTCAGCTCTACGCTACGTTTAGTGAATGGATCATATAGCAGGTTCCCTTTCAGAGTGGCACAGTTAATCCATAACCCAGATAATCCCCTACTGGTAACTGAGAGCTGATTATATTTGGTGACCTTCTGTACTAGCAATGCTATTTCCTGTATCCTGAAACATAACTTTTCCACTCTGCCAAAAGTCAGGGGCACAGAAATATCTCAAATCAGTCACATGAATGGTAAAGAGAAGATTTTTGAAAAATGTGAACACACTGTCCCAGGACAGCAAAGATTTGAATGAACACTGGAGCCTCTGTATTCCCTGTGTTCACAGAGAAAGAAAGAAGAAAAAAAGTATTAAAAAAAAAAAAAAATAAAGCTTTCAAAACCTCTTCAGTTGTGGCATCAAATTAAAAAGATTAATGGATAGAACGGAATTTTTATGCCCTACCAGTGGGATCATGCCATAAATTGTATCAGTTTATATTTGTTGGAATAGTAAATTCCTTTTCATAAGAACAGTGAAAGTGAGTATATGAAAAATATGTAGAAGAGTATATTTGCAGGCCTAACTCCTACACTATAATGTTAATAAAATGAAAAAGATTACAAAGCAACAATGCTGTTAGATAGAGCTCAATGAAATTGCCATAAGTATTCCTCAAATATTTTCTGTTTAACTCAAAGTGGAAAATGAAATTCTTGTTGTATGCTGTGTTTTTGTGATCGGACTTTTGTATGGAGAGAGCAGTCAGAATTAAACTCTCCCCATCTGAATTTGAAAAATCAGGATACATGCTTGAAGTGTGAAATGTAGCCTAATCTTCAACAAGGGGGATTGCAGTCCAAGCCTAGCTGCTTATTCACATTAACTCCTCATTTTCACAGTAATTTTCTTCTCATTTGAATGGCTCACTTTTGTTACCTTATTTTCCAGATGCTTTGCCTTCTTTACACAATGCTTTAAATTTTTCTTCTAACTAGAGACCATGTATGTTACATGAATAATCCATAAATCTAGGATGTGAAGCTAGATCTGAACTAATGCAGTCTAGTTTAGAAATAACAGTAGAAAGAGATCAGTGGAGGATGTACCTGCATTGCTGGGTTACTCTTCATGTAATTTCTGCTGCATCTGTTTACACAGTATGTCCAAGTTAAAACCTGTATGAGCTTTACCACCAGCACCTTGATCAGGCTTAGTTCATTCACTGTAGTCTTAAGGGTTAGGGAATTAGTATTTTCTTCCATTACACAAATTTCTTCTTCCATATGTGTGGGGGTTTTTTTTGGTTTTTTTTTTTTCCTTCCCACAAGGGGAAAACTAGGTCATTCCAACTTCCCTAAGCGCTGCTTCTCTTGTGGTTGCAATGTAATAAATACCCTCATATCCTATAATACTCTCTCTTTGTAGAGACTTATCACTCTTTGTTTTTCATGTATCACAGCCCTACAGACAATCTACAGAGCCAAGTTCTGTGGGAAACAACAGATGAATTCAACCTTTATGTGGTAATATGGTTGGAGAAGCAAATAGAACCATCATTTTAGCGAATAGAACCAGCATTTTGCTACATGGTTTTTGAGAACCAGAAGTTTCACATGGAAGTGTTATGCATCTCACCTTGCTTCTTCCCCAACAGAGCTAAGAATGTTCTGGCAATATATTTTGATTGCTGGAAAAATACAGTTTTGTCAAAATCAAACTGTTTCACAGGAATGTTTCATTAAAAAAAAAAAAGTTTCCCAAGAAAAATACAAAATATATTTGAAGCCTAACTCTGTATGTAAGATTTTAATGTCAAACCCAAACAGACAGCATGAAAACAAATGTGTGACCATGCCAGAAACAAATCTTTTCAACATTTGTTTCAAAACAAATCTTTGTTATCTCAACTTGAAATTAATTTTTATATACGCCTGACTAACTTGGTGGATAGGAATTTTGCCTGAGAATGTACAAAAACACACTGCCAGATCAGGTGAATTATGGAAAATAAAAATCACTTTGCTATCTTTACATAAGCATATTTTTATGAGACACTTTTACATGCACTGCCATGTCTTTCAAAATGTCTGTAAAAACAGTGAAAGAAAAGGCTACCTGCAAGTGACAAATGTTAGTGTGAGACTGCACAGTGCTGCAGAACTTCTGGCTGGCAGACCTTAACAGCTCACTCCACTTGGCACTAGCGGTGCCCAGTGGCTCTCTGCAGCGTTTATCACAAACCCCTTAAAAATATCACCACACAACGTTTCTAGCATTTCATTTAACTGCTGTTTTTAAAAAGTGGTTGATCTGATGAGATATATCTAACTGATATATTTAGATCAGTTGAGGAGAGGTTGCATACCTCATGGACAAAACAAAACAGATCACGCAAGCCAGGGATAGGTACATGCTAGAAGACAGATTTTATAGCTCCTTGCTGAAACACATTTCTGAAAGATGATAGAGAAATTCCTTATTCAATGTTTAGGAAAAAGTATCTTAGATCCATTAGCAAAGCAACAGTTAGCTCTGTGATTGGAAAGGGAAGATAATTGAATTTCTGAGAGGTTCACAGAGCTTAACAAAAGGGATTCTAAGTGTTAAATCTGAGTTTGATACATTATACATCCATAAACTTAGATACATTTGTAAACTTTGAATTTAGGAGACATGAAGCTTGATACAACCCATACATCTGATACTTAGGCTCTTAGATTTAACTGCAGAAAGAAATGGACATATTCTGATATGGAGACCTGACATTTAGAAGTATAGAGTTTGCCACTGACTTGCTTTCTGATTCTTCAGGTAAGTTACCCTTAGCAATGCTCCCACTTTAACATTCTTAAACTTTGGGTAATGTTGGTTAATGCTTTGGAATCCTAAGTTGAAGAATGCTATAGAAATATACAAAAGCTGGTCCTCTTCCTTAAGTTCAAATATAAATAAAATAATCGATAAATGTAATTTGAAAAATGTCATAGGTATTTGTTAAATTAAGTTGTGAACCAATCTCAGATTGCATGCAATCATTAACCCAAAATACTCATTTAGAAGACCTAATGAAAACCATTTTGATATTCTAAACAGTGATTGTTCTTATTTACATTGAATACCAACCAAATAATACAGGCTTGTGTCCTTCCAGGTGCTATCTTTGAGGGGGAAAAAAAAAATATTTCAAAATGACAGAAAGGAACCAAAGTAAAGCCTCTTACTGAGATACAGGAATAAGAATTTGTAACTTCTGCCATGCATTTTGTGGTTCAGTTGCATCAGTCTATGAACACTGAGGCATAGTGTCCTGGTATGCTCAGCTGTACTGCGTAAAAAAAGCGTAGCTTTTTCAAAAGGGTGTTTCACCATCACTCACCAGCTTCATTTAACAGAGATTTTCCAACCCAGCAGTCTTTGCTTATTCCAAGCTGCACTTATTACTGGCACTGTGGCTAAGAAAAAAATTGAGTGAAGTTAACTTGCAGGCTAACATGCCACATGAAAGTACTTTTCTAGTGGGGTGTTGCATAATTATCTTAGGTGATTGCATGTGACAATAAAAAAGAAGGGGGGAGAGATTACCTTGTGAAAGCTTGGATGAGGGGATGGAAATGTGCTTCATAATAATGAGCATGTCAGCGCTGAAGAGTTACCTCAGGTCATCAGTGGCACGTGTAAGCACATCAACTAGTTTAGGTGTGAACCCTAAATTTATATTAAAGTTACTTTACACACGCTGTGTTCACCTGTGCATGGCAACGGGATTTCTGCAAGTGTATGTCTAGTATTTTGACTAGGATAGGAACTTACATTCCAAAAAGTTTTCTGCATTTCTTTTGCCAATAAAATTTTTGAACAGTTCTCTGTTCCTCTGGGCCTGGAGGGCTGAACTGAGGGAAGGTACTTTATCGCTGTTCAGATAGACAAGCCCACATTCTGACTACACCATATTAGGTCAAATGAAACCTTCTGCATAGAACTGACTAACTTCGAGTTAAGTGACCGTAAAGTAAATCATAATTTATGGCTAAGTAGAAACCACACCAGTGTAAGGATATGGATTTGCTTTGAAATAAAAACATATTATAAATTCCAGCATTAATTGGATTGTGTCCAAATTATTCAGTCGTGAGCTGCGGATTTGCAACACAAAGTTGTGTGTGCATGACTGTTCACTATGGCACTGATGATCACAAAGAAATTCAATATTCAAGACAAGACTAGTCTTGTAAAATCACTTCATTTGTATTTATGGTATATTCATTAAAATATCAGTAACTGAGGAAAGGTAGTAAAAGAGTATTTTTTTTTCCCTATTAGCAATCTGTGGAGTTGTTTGTTTACTGGTCTAAAAGTTTCAAATTTTAAATATAAAAATGTCTGTATTATCGATATTTTAATGTCTTATATTACTGTAAAATGTTACTAGGTATGTTCTGAGAAATATTGTGAGTTTTCAGCCTATATTGTTTTGTCACTAAGATACAGATAATGCTAAGTCACTTTTTCGCATAAGATATATTAGTGCTTATGTTTTAAATATTAAAGCCTTAAAAAAATTGTCATAACTCACATTTTTTTCACATTCACTTTGTGCAGGCTTACTAAATTAAATGATATGCAAATAAAAAATATGTAAATCAGAGTATATGCTAGGTTCAAGAAAATAACATACAAACTTCTCTATATTTCAAACATCACATTGAAAACAGAAATTATCAGTTCCTTCTCACCAACCTGAGGTCTGCCTCTAGCTACTGCCTCTGGTTGTCTTTGCTAAAGCTACAGCAGATACAGGAAATGCACATGGTAGATGCTTCTCTCATCTTTATGTATTCTATCCACCATGACAGTATTATTTGATATATAACTTTAGGGCATTAGCCAAGTCTGACTTTGGTGTATTAAATCAGATTTATTTTCATTCTGGAGTTATTTATAATCTAAGTTAAAATTCCGATTAGAAGAATCAGAAATATGTATGTGTGTATTTTCAAGATTTTCAAAGCACAGATCCAAGATTTTTCACAATGGTGCACAGCATCTATAAACCATGTTTAGAAGTGTCACAGTGATTTCCTCCTTGCTGTATTTTCCTTTTGTCCTGTTGGCACAAATTTGTATGTTTAGCTGTGACTGCTAGAACATTCCACAGATGTTCGCTGATAGGGAGCATCTCCTGTGGCAAGCATCTGGTATAAAAGTGTAGTTTGAAGCCTGAGAATCCTTGAAAGGTAATGGCTCTTATGTTATCTAAGTTTGGAGGTTAGTTCACAGACTCTTCTAGGAGCTCCAGTACTGCATGTTTTTCCATATCCAGCCCATTTTAGAAAAAAAAAAAAGAAAACCCAAAACAGCCCCAAATATTTTGTCTGAATTCCTGTTTCAATGAACCTACAATTAAACTTACAGAGCAATGGAATTAAAAGATTAAACCACAATCCACTTGTATTAAGTCTTTATATGACTTATGAAGCATAGAGTTTACATAACACCTGAGTCTGCAGACTGAGAATTTTGAGGACTTTCAATTTTTTTTTTTCTGCCTGGCTTGACTGCTTTGTTGCTTTATGTTCCCATCTGCATGTTACAAAAGAACAAGACAAATATAAGATTACTATTAAATAATATTTATTTGTTTGAAAGTTTTTTAACTGCTTCTTAATTAGAGGGAAAATATCCATCACTGTTAACCCAAAATAGGAGCCAGCAATATCTCCATGGTCACATAATTCTCACTGATGACATTAAGTCTTCTCTATATTTCAGACATGCAATACTGCGCATGACAATCTGAAGAGATGCAATGATTTTGTAAACACATACATTTAAATGTCTCCAGCAAGGTGATTTTTAAGTTTAAAGAGTATATATTTTCAAGACTGAAAGCTATTCTTACCAGTCATCTCTGCCTGTGGCTTTAAATCCATTAATTTCTGTGACATGGAGTAGGAAAAAAAAAAAGCATGTTGCAAACACTGCAGGACGCAAATATTTTATCCTGGGTAGCTAGAAGTATAATCTAGAGGCAGATAAATGGTATAAGAATATAGGTCATGTTATTATGTGGATGCCTTTTCCTTCCAGGAAAAGGAAGCTGTGTCCTAAGAGAGCTCAAGTAACACCTTTCACCAGTAAATTGACTAGAAAGTAGAAACAGATATCAGTGCCAGGAGTTTGCAGTTTGCAGCTTGATACGTGGGTTGGAGTTTAATAGCATACCTTGTTAAGGGCACAGACTTCTGAACTGCAAATATTAAATGCTCATGTGTACAAAACCTTTACAACATGGATTATATACATATATATGATAATATCTTTGCATTTCTTCTGAGAAGTCAACCCGTATTCTGCGATAAAATTACTTGAAAAGCAAAAATGTCGTAATGATATCACCTTGAATACTAATTTTTATTAGTGTATATATATGTATAGATAGCTATTCAGAGAAAACACAGGCAACACCTAATCATCATGAAATGCAGCAGTTGTGCTTTACACAAGTCTATATCCTTCATCAAATTACAGTGCTGTCCTTTGCTTAGAAAAGACTTCTGATCTGTGTTTGCCATTCTCAAACATAAAGACTGCATCTTTGATTTTGCTGGCATTAGCATTTGCAAGAATAATCAACACAGAAATGCTTAGTTTTGACAAGTGGTATAAGATTTCAGAAAACATGTTTTTTCTCAGAGAGATATTGGAACCAGATAATATTAAGGGAAATTATACTGCTTGGAACTCTGATCTTCAAAGAGAATATAAGTATAGATTGAAATCAGAATGGACATTTTAGGATATTAAATGCAAATAAGGTTTCAAGAGAGGCTCAAAGATACAATTAAATTATGGAAATATGCATAAGTTCAATAAGTGAATACAAAATACTTTGGAATGGAAGATTATACAAAACATAAGCTTATTGATAAATTAATATTTGGAGTTATTTGGGATATTTTCATAACATTTAAATAGAAAATTCTGATTTCTCAAAAGTAGGATGCTTTGTGAAAACTTTCAAAGACTTTCAAGTTCCTTTAGAGAGAAAATTCTTGAAAGAATTTAAAGGAATTCTATTCCAGTTATTCAAAATAGAACATTCTGAAAGTGCCTTTCATCGGTTTGCCTCCTGGATACAATTTAAAGATAGTCATATCAAAATGGAATATTTAGATTTAATCCAAAATAGTTTTCTGTACTTTCTTGTGATGGAATATTTCTGATATTTTTATTTGTTTCCTTTTCATTGCAACACTAAAAGAGATTAGAATTTATTATATTCCCCCTAAGGAAAAAATACCAAGTCCCAATTGATTAGAGTATTTTTCTTCAAGGGTATTAAAATTCTCTCTATGAATCAGAAAAGAGACTTGTGTAGAGAACACAGTTACATAGATCATTTCATTTAACAGGATGAGAGTGAAGATTAACATATATTCCCTGATCTAGAGGAACACATAGCTTGGAAACATCTGAAAAAAAAGTAAAGTAGAATTTAAGAATTCCCAAAAGACTTATTAGACATAAATGACTTTGACTCAAACAAATTACTTCTAAGATAAACTCAAATATTTTTGGTATAAATACATCTGATATACCAAATATTTACTTTTAAGGATTTTTCCTTTTTGCAAATGACCAGCATCCTACAATAATAATTTATAAAGAAAAGAAAAACTAATGAAAACATGAAGTAGTTTTGTGAAAGTTAAGACATCTTGAATAAAATGTTTTGGTTTTCAGTCACTTTTGTGTAAAAAATGTATTAAAATATTGTGTATACATCTATACCTCAAACTGTGAGACAAAATAAGAACAATCAATTGTTTATAGTGTATTTGAAAATAAATTTGATGCTTTGACACTTAAGTGTTTGATAGCATATATTCTGGTAGGTTTCTCCTGCCATGCTTTAGATAAGTTTCTGAGAGGAAAATGGAAAAAAAAGAGTAGTAAACACATCTATAGCTATGTGCCTTATTTAATTTTATTTAGGAAGAGCAGAATATTGCTCCAGGCTTCCATCAAGTTAATGCAGCCATTAGACTAAAACCTGACTTTGTATTCTCATTGCTGGGGTAGCATGCAACTTTCTCCAGTGTGGTCTACAAGCAAACAATAAAATTCTATTCTCTGAATTAAAAAAGCAAGTATGAGATGTAACTGCAACCCTCAATAGTCTATTCCCACAAAGTCTCACCAGAGACTCTTTGCAACTTGGTATCCTCAGGCCAAATGAGTCGTCCTCGTTTCCCCCCTGCCTTTAGCTCTACCAAAGCTCCTCATTTCCTTCCTTTAGTACATCTTTATCTTGCCACTCAGCAAAAGAACACCCCTTTAAACAGCTCTTTTTCCTGACCTGTCTCACATATGGGCCTGTTTGGCTTTTGCTTAACTCCCTGCCCAGTCTCCCAGTCCCCACTCAGAAGCAGTATGAAAATTCCACTTGTTTTAAAGCAATTTTTGTGTTGTATGGTTCCACCTTGAGACTCTTCTGCTTATACTACTTACAGGGCACTGCCTCCTTTCCCTGAGAACCACAGTCAGATTTTTTGCTGTGCAAAATCTGTGTGATTTACCAACAGCTGAAACATGCTCTTAGATAGGTAACTCCATTTCTTTTATGTGCTGCTGTGCACAAAAGCCTTCTGATGGGAGAGCACTGGTGAAATCTCTTCAGAGCACTAAGTTCTATGGTCTATTAGAACGAAGTCAACAATTTATTTCAGTCTTTTGGTAGACTTCTGGAAGTATCAGATGGGTTGGATAAGATGACCTTTGGGAGTTCCTTCCAACTCGATGCAGTCTATGAATCTGTGATTACTCTAAACCTATGCTTCAAATATTTTCATTATAAACATGAACTAAAAACTTTTGAAAATATGATTAATATAATCAGCGAATTTACCAAGTGTGAGATAAAGTCGTCAAGTGCCTTAACCTAACCACAGTTCCCTCTCAGTATTTCTTCTCAGGGACAAAACTTGGTTCTATCGTTTTCTTGAATTTCTCAGTACTTCTAATTTTCCAGTCAGGTTTCTGAGCAGTGCTCTAAGCTAAAAGTCCCCAGCGTATCAGAAAATGGGCACACCCGAAAGGCCTAGCATGCTATGTTAAATATGTGCTATTTATTTACTGAGTGCAGCCCTTCTTTTTGTTTGCATTCTTTACCAAAAGGTGTTTCTCTGAATCTCTGGTTCACCCTGTTTTGATCAAGGTGAAAGTGGCAGGCATTTATATTTGTTTAAATGTTCTGATTGAATAGAGGCTGGTTTCTGTGGTGCCACTGGCAGTACAAGGTGGGTAGCCATTGCTAAAGTTTATTTATGAAGTGTCTGCGTACAAGATTGCTCTCTCAGTGATAATGAGGTCATACTCAGCTGGTCATTTAGTATAAGCACAACCTTTCTGGTTCAGTGCCAAGCTTTCAAATATCCCAGTTATTTCTATAGCGCTGTTTCTTTATTTTCAAATTACACAGGCCTGCTCTTTCTAGCAGACTTCTTTCACTCTTCAATAGCTGGTGGAAGCACCATGAGGTAGAACGTTGTTTATAATGAATTAGAAAAGGTCCCTACGTCTTCTCCTTTTTCAATACACTGCTGGATTCCAGAATTCTCACTCCCACCAGCTGTGCCTTTGCACTCAATAGATGTAATATACTGCTCAGAAAAAGTCCAAATATTAGAACTTGGTGATTTTCCCTTAAATTTTCTGTGCATTTTACAGTTATTTGTATTATCACAAAGGAGGAAATAAATCCATTTAAGATGCTTTATAATTTAGGACTGAAACCTGGTACCGTTTAAATCAGTGGTGGAAGTTTGACTGCTTTTAATGACATGACCTTCAGGACTCAAATTTGTGGTTTCTTCTCAATTTCATGTGTGTTCTAATTCTTTCCAGTAGGACAACATATTGGTCCTTCTGTTGCTGTTGGCACACCTTGGAAGTAAAAAAGCAGAAGCTAGCAACGTATTTTCATCCAAATAATCTATTGCACCTTTTTAGCAGGATTCTTTCACTATTTCTAAGAAAATATTCACAAAGCGCTAAAATACACAGCTGACTGAAGATAAGAAAGCAGAAAATATTTTGCTTTGGAAGAATACTGATATATCCCAATATCTTACTGATCCGTACAGATTACAATTAAATATCTGTAGCTCTAAAGCAAGGGTTATCATACAAAAACTCACTACAAAATTCATAAGGACTTAATTGTTCCTAAAATATTTCCAGAAAAAAGCTTTGCTACATAAAGATGTTTTGCATACAGAAAGTATTAATGGTAAGGTTCCAGTAATATCTGAATGGTGTGAAAGTTTCAATCTCCTTCAAAAATGTGATTAAGGCATATATTGAAAGTGTCAGCAGCTTGCAGAAAATATCGTAGAATATTCAGCCTACTAAATTAAGGCACCTAACTTCACCCAGCTTGATTAGCTAGCTAATCTCCTCAGGTTTCCTGTATAATTTAGGGAGAGAAATAGTTTTCTTCCAGTGTTGGTCCATGGCAGGTCCCTACTTTAACTGCTTCAATTGCTCAATGGAAGAACCTGTTTGTCTCCACCGACTATGAAGAGACTGAGCTGGTTATGCTAGGTGCATTAAATGTAGTTTAAAACATTTCTGTTTCCTAAGGGCTCAGGTGTCTGGAAGTAGAACCTTAGGCTTCTAACCACTTCAAGTGTTTTTGCAAGTTTTTCCTTGGGACTGGTCAAACAGTCTAGATGGAATCTACCTAAAGATTCCTCCCCTGAAGTCTTTAATAAATTATTTCCGAATTATCTGCCAACAAATAGCTGCTTTTACAAATATACTGGCTTATCTAGGATTCTGCTGTGACACTAATTGATTTTACTTTTTTTCTTTACAAAAAATACATGTACTTTTTGTTATGCAAACCTGTGTTAAGACCCAACCATTTAGTTCTCCCAAAATGGATTTCATTAAAGTGTCTATGAGAAATTTATACAGTGACACTAAGGTGACTAGCCCTGAAGTGATAGATGTGAAAAAATACTTTTATTGCTTACTCCCTATGTAAGAAATACTAATTTTTACTGATTTGCCCATTTGTTACTTATCCAGTTTCCTGCAAATGAAGATTTAGAGTTTGAAAGATGAAATACCAGCAAGACAATGTAAGCACTAGAGATGGATTTCATTAATGCAGTAGCCCAAAGCACATTCTAGTGATTGAGTATGTATTTCTGAGGTCTGATATAACGGTGCAAATTCTTTGGGGAATTGTGATTGTTTGAATTTTTACTTCAGTATTCAGATGTTGTACTTGGAGGTGATATCTCCTGTTATGTCTTCCAACTGAAGAAATGCATTCTTTCTCTTAACCCATCTGTATTGATCACATGTAGTTTTCATCCTATTTCAGATTTTTTTTTTTTTTTAGGGGAAAAGAAGTAATTAATCTTCTTTTAAAACATCTACATAAACTGCTTTCTACCTTGACCTCAAATTAATTGGTCCACTTAGCTTAAGAACATTTTTTTTTTTTAAGCAGGAATGCAGATTTATCAGAGATTTTTGAGAACTATTTCAGAATTATTTGGCTTATTTAAGAGATAGATATACATGATTTATGAACCTTCATTTTTAGTCACCACATATGGTTACCAATGTCATTGGTAAGGCAACTACTGGAGTTAGCAGATAGAAGGAATTCTAGAAAGGATTTTTTTTTGGAACAAGAACACATACACTCAAGATTACTTTTTCTGTTGTTTTCTGATTTATATTCCCACTTAGAAAGTGCAGCAGAATGATTCTGCCATCTCTTCACATCTTTATGATTTTTTGCTATAAAGTCCTTTTTAGTGCTTCTTTATTTTTATAGTGTGGTGGTTAGTTTATGGAAGTGTTTGTTTATCTTAAGATTCCATGGTTAGAAGATTTCCCTTTGGAGAGAGGGAAAGTATGATGAGGAGGGAAGGAAAGGAGCAAAATAAAGGATGAAAATCCTCTCAGAACCCATTTTGGTATCTCTAGTTCTGTGAGGGTGTGTGTGAAGCAGAACACAGCACATTGGCACTTCAGATGTGATGCCAAAAGTTACATTAAGTTACAACATTGCTGACTGAAAATACATCTGCTTTATTTCAGCTGTGTAGTGAGTTTTGCTACATGATTCTTTCTCCTCTCTAGCTCCATCTGATGGAAGCACTTCAGTACATGAATCTCCAGATGGGACAATATCATAATTTATGTCTATTCATATTTTCTATTTTCTGAAAGGTACATGTCAAAGAACAAGTAGTATTCAAAATGTGTATACTCATGTACTAAAATGCAGATATTATGGGCAAATGACCAAAGCTTTATTAGATCTCTTTTTCAAGCAATATAATTTTATATTATATTTTATATTTTTATATTATAATTTTAAATAACAAGTAGCAAATGCTGTTAATAACTGCACTGCAGTGAGAAGCATAGATACAGAGTGCCAGCAATCTAACTTCATTCTGTTGTTAAACATTGTGGAAGAATATCTGCATGGAACTGTCACCTTCTTGTATTAGCCAAAAAAACCCACTATCACAATTCGAAGCCTGTGGTTATCCTATAAATTATGCAGCAATATTTGAGGGAAAATTAATCAGAACCTGTGCAAATTCTACTCTTTCTTTTGTTGCAGAATACCCTGTTCCCTCTGGCTTAGAAAAATATTTGTACCCAAGGCATCACTATGCCATGTCTCATGTCTGATGGCAAAAAGTGTTAGTTTTGTGATTTGTTTTATTCAGAGAAAGACAGTGATATTATTTGAAGGCAGCTTTTCTTTACACAGAGCATAACATGTTTCCTAAATGACTATCAGCAGATATTTAACTGGTGTTTATGCAAGGAATGACCAGCTGGCTTATTGTCAGTGGACATAGCCAGGTTGGCTATGCAAATGAAGGCCCAAATGGGCCAGATGTTTTCTGTCATAGCACACTCTCAAACTGCTGCTCTTATGCCTGAATGAACCCCACACATCAAGGAGTAATCATGTCCTGATTTCTGTTCTAATGCACATTGCAGCATGAAATAAGTTACATTCCATCTTGTTGACATGGCATGTTTCAGCTGCTGGTGTGGCAAGTTATTCCTTCCCTGAAGCTGAACTATGAAATGTCTGGCTTTATTAGACAGATTATCTAATTACTGTTTTCTTGGCAGTTCCTCACAGCGGTGCTTGTATAGCATCATGAGAAAGTGAACATCCAGAGCACTGATAGTGCTTTAATGAAACAAATCACAAACATACATACACGTCCAAGAAGTTATTTTAGGACAGAATTCAGGGACAATATAATCTGTTCAGCTGGTTTTTCAGTTGATTAACTTCTTGTGACTACATTAACCTGTCCAGTAGTGTAAGAAACAGAGAAAACTGCCATAGGTCAATTAAGGTAGCTGGACTGTGATAAAAGGACACTCTACAGACATCCTTGTCAGACATAACTCCTTATCCATGGTCTTGCCTATGTATACTTTCTAATCTAACTTGAGTTAGCTGAACTTGCTTTCTCAATACCCTGTAGCTTAAATGTGTGGGAACAATCAACTCGCATGAATAGTTCAGTTGCCTCTCTTTTTCTGCCTTTGGTCCTCAAACTTACTATTTCTTTTTATCTGCCATCTCAGCTTCAAGTAGAAGGATAACAGAATACTCTCTATCAGCTTAACATATGTTGCTTAAGAATTTAGCACCTTAGAAGACACCTTAGAAGATAGAAACTGTAATCTGAGCCTCCTCAGGATAAAGAAACACTGAGATTTCTGCTTTCTGGGCAAAATCTCCAGCTGTTCTCTACACTGCTTTGTAAAAAATACCTCCCTTCTCCTTCTGCTTTTTTTAATATGTGGGTGGTTGGCTTTTTTTTTTTTTTTTTGTGTAAAGTGAAATACTTCCTGTGTTTTATGTGTCTAAAGTACTGCTAGACTGCGTCATTAAGGAACTTGGACAGAGAACTTAGGCACAGGCATGCTTTATGAGTCCCAAATAGATCAGACAAAAGAAGGATACTAAAAAACATTAAATTTAGTCAAATTATGGCCAAGTGATGGTAATACATAATAGCAGAAATTTTAAAATATTGATGGAAAACACAGTATTCTTTTGCCCTGTATTCTTCTAATGCTAGTTTTTCATGTCCTGGTCACATGGTGTTATTTGCTTTAATCTATAATTCCATATTTGTAGTTTATTGGAAATGAGAAGCATTTGGGGCAACCATCTGCTGAAATATTTCAATGCATCTGCTATGCAATGTCCTCAACTCTAATCACTCTCCCAGAGTACCTTTTCTCATTCCTCCACCCAGATTCCAACACCTGCTACCATGTCGTCTCTTAAAGGGTGCAGAAGTCTGATGCAATTGAATGCAACTGGCGCAGAAGTTCCAGCCTGAGCACTATACACACATGGGTCAGATTTCTGGATCAAGGCCTAAAGCTGAAACTGCAGCCAAATATTTTCTGCTTTACGTGAGACCCCACAGAGCAAGGCTGTGTCCAGAAAGTGTGCATTAACTTTGCAATGTTTCAAATCATGTTTCTCTTTATAAACTCATTTTCTCCTATGAAATGCCCATTGAAATTGGCACTAGGTTTTGATTGGTTGGTTGTGGTAGGGAGTGGCTGGTGGTAATCCTGTTTGGTTTTGTGTTCTTCATTTTAACCTGAGAAAAATGTAAAAGAGCCTATGGTTTCCATTACTACTATTTTTTTCAGATGTGTTGTTGTGCTTTGAACAATCACTGCAATCCAGATATGGGCTCTTTCAAACCAAAAATTCAGGAATTTTTTCTGAATTTGTATACAATAGCTCAGGAAATTTCAACTGCTAAGGGTAGTGAAGGATATACATAAGTTCTTTTTGTGATGTAGTGATTTCAAACTGCCTTTAAAAGTTGGAGATTATTTATCTTAGTATGCCAAAGCAACACCTCCCTTCTGCTTGACCTACTGCAACTATTAAAACAATAACTTTGCCCGTTAATCTGTTTGGTCCATTAGACCTCAGAATTCCTTTTTCCCTCTGAAGGTGGACAAAAAGAAATATGAGCTTTCTAGACAGGGAAAAATAGGCTACAGAACAATGTGAGGGAGGTTAAGGATCTGCTGCACTTTTCTGTTATCATTAGATATGTTTTCATTATGTAGGTGGGCCTTCTGATAGAGGAGTTAGGACTTTGGAGATAGTGGCCAGTGAAATCAACCACTTTCCTAATCCAGTATAGCCAAATTCATGCAATGACCTACTGAAGTAACTTTAAATATCAAGGGAAAGACTGATTAGGAAAACTAAGGAGATGGAAAGGAAAGAAAAGCATGCCACAGCCATTTCCAGTTTTGGAACATTTTCCCTTAAATGACCTTAAAGGTAATTTCTCATCTAAGTGTAGTTATTTTGTGGGATTGTCCTCATAAGAGAAAGAAATCAGTAGTCAGCCACCTCATCAAAAAACCTTGCTGGTGTAAAGTTCAAGAAGCCTTTTCCAGTGTAGCATATCTGGAAATAAATTTGGACTTGTAAAATATTCCATAATTACCTAAACTTCAGAAACGATTGGTATTAGTTCATCTAGCGCTGCAGCCAGTCGTTACTGGTTCACTGCTATTTGTTTTGCTACATTATCCAGGAGTTTGAACACCACCAGCATTTAATCAAAGGGACTGGCTCTTTGTAATGATCTGAGAACTGATGAAATGCTGTCTGGAAAGACTGTGTCTCTTAATCTGTGACAATGGAGTGCAGATCTTCTGGTTTTTTTCAAAGTGAAGTACTAAAGCGAAGCAATCCACACTGTAAGTTATTTTGGTGTTGGTTTTGATACAGAAATGCCATTACATTTATAAACTAAGGTAATTTTTCTGATTTAATATCTACTGCCTTTGAAATTATGGTGGTTTGAGGAAAACAAATAGATTTTAGGAATGATTAAACCCAAAAAATGTGTTACTTTAACATGATAAGGATCAGGAAATATGTATATGAAGAACAGTCAAGCTTTTACATACTTCAAATATAAACCAGCGCTAATTAACACAGCAAAATCTAAATACTGTATTTTTCAGGATTAACCATACTGAGACTCATTATAATTCCAGTGAATAAGAGATTTGGCCTATAGTCTTAATCAAATTATTTAACTGCAAAAAGGTTTTACAAGTAATTTTTGTGGTTTTAAAGATATTTTGAAACTAATGATGTAATGAAAATTAGCTCACAACTGTTTTGGTAGAAGTAAGACTAAGGGCATTTAAGCACCTTAAGTAAAAGTTTGATGGTTTACGGTTATCTGCTGAAGCTTATAAGTGAAGTTGTTTCAGTAATAAAAAGCTAAGTTTTCTGATCTTTTCCCACATGAAAAAAATGTAAAAAGGAAATATTCCAGAGAGTAGAAAGGAGAGCTGTAGCTCTGAGAATTTCTTCCTAAAGTTCCCTGTCTGGCCTCTGAAGAAACCCAAAGCAAGTCTGGTTCCAGGAACAGCAAACAACTGCAAACTTTTTATGAATCAAAACCTGAAGGATTATCACAGTTACACTCTCAAACAAAGCCCTTTATTCACCCCGTCATAGCAGGTAGTAATGCTTGGTTTGTTTATGGAATCTAAAACTCTGTGGGTTTGGACCCTGGTAAAGTCAAACTTAAAATTGTGCTTGAGTTAAAATCAAATTAGGATTACTATCCTTTCATGAATATACATCTTTAAATAGATTTCAGATTCCTGTGGCTAGATTCCCCAGACTAAATGAGCTGCCCTTGGCAAAGGACTGCAAAATGGAAGAGGAAGTGAAAGCTTTAAAGCATTTGTGGTTCCCTCCTCTCCAAACTGGCTGACAGTCAATGCAGCTCCAATTCAGCGTGCTCGGATGCCTCTGGCCTCTAGGAAGTAATCTGGCAGCCAATGTGGCCAAAAAGGCAAGAGGTACTTACTGTTCTGTGTGAATGAGAGGCAGACCTGGGCTAAGATCCTGGCCTTCCGTCTAGAAGTTATCTTTCTAAAGGACCAGTGCATTAAGAATCTTTTGTATGCAGAGAGCAGATTAATACTACCATTAGGAAAAAGATCTTACTGTAAAGTGAACACAACTTTTCATCAGGTTTATAAAGAAACTTGGAGGAAGGGAAGATCAACAGGAGGATTTGTGAAGGAACAGATCAGATGTGAGGATGCTAGACACTGATTAAAACTGATGTTAATGGTATAGGAAGGTCATGCAGTTGGCAATAACTTACCTTGCTTGTAACAACAACTCATATTTGACAAATGAGTGCTGACTATAATGCATTTCATTTTGAATGTCCTGGTTTCTATGATCATCTAAGAGGATAGATGTTTTAATGTACTGAGCATCATAACTCCATCACGAAAGCTTTCACCTTGTGAACCTGTGAATAGCAAGGCCACAGGGTCTAAAATCTGAACCAAAGTGGCCTTGTATCTAAAAATCTCACCCTCACCCAAGGTGTCTCAGTGTCTGTGCTTAGACAGTAAATATTTTTATGTAGTTATGTACTTCTATATACTTTCAAATTGTATTTGGAGATATGTATAGGAAATAACTATAAATACCTAAGTATGTGATAACTGCATACAGTTGTTTATAACTTTCATCTGTTAAGATGACAAAAATTATGTAGTCTGTTGTGTACAAATGGTAACCAACACAATAGTACATCGTTTATTGTCTAAATGTGGGTGCAGAATCTTACAATGAATCCTAAACCCCTTTTATCTGAAGAGAGAAAAACTGATTGGACACAGCTTAATAAACTACCCACTGATTTAAGGGAACCAAAACAAACCATGTAAATGCTTTTCAATGGGGATTAATATGTACACTGACAAAAAAGCTTCTCAATATTTTCAAACACGTATCTCCACAGAAGCAAAACCAAACAAAAACAAAAGAAGAATGAGCTTGTCAGAGCCACAACAATTCCTCTATTCTTCACAGGGAAATTACACACACAGAAAAACAATCTAAAGCAAAGTATCTCCAGTCAGATTCATAGTCTCCCTCAGTTTTTTTCCTTTACTCTTGATTTATTCTCGAGTTTATCTTTCCAAGGGCTTTTAAAATATTTGAACCATGATTCAAAAACACAGAAGAGTCAATAACCAAGCAAATGTTTTCTTGCGGAGAATATAACTTTTATTAAAAGATAAAGCCAAACCCATAATAATCTGTAAGTTAAATTCTCTACTATTTTTGCTGTACTTACTATTAGTTGAATTTTCATCAGCAAAGACTAAGGGATTTTCAAAATGGAGGTGTGAGTACATAAAACTAAATACGCAACCTTAAAGAAATACGTCAAAATAATATTTTACATGTAGGTTATCAGGTTCCTAGATGTGATTCTTCAGAGCTGAAAGGTTAATCAAGTGTTGCAGATAGGCCATTACAAAATGTCTTCCTTCCTCCAGAAGGATTGGTTTTTGCACCATGCAATATATCTTACAATGCTCCACTGCAAAGCAAACCAGAGATTTCTGTGGCTATGGGGCCTCTAGTTGAGTGGGGTAGCAAGAAAATTCTTCCTTGCTTTCTGATGATTTTCTCATGAGGTGTCTGTTTCTGCTAAAACAGAAATGGCCCCTGCTTAAACATTTTCCCACAAATCAAAAAATATAATATATTTCTGTTGTATGGGAAGTTATTTTTCTGCTTAGTTCTTAATTTTCTCTTTAGTGGTTATGTGTCTCAGATCACAACCTTCTACTCAGTCATCTCAGTTTATTCCAACTCAACTGCCATCCACAAGGTGCTTAGTATTTGCATTAATTTTTTTCCATCTTAGTGGTAGGAACACATGGTCATAGAAAGGAATCTACAGGCTTTGGGCCTCCGCCCAGAACAGTTCAACTGGCAGAGTCATCATATATGCTGTAGATAAAGAGAGCTGAGTGCATAGAGTGGCTGTGACTTCTTAAGTTGTCGTGCTAGCTGATATATCTTTAAACTGCACACGAAGCAACAAAATGCTTTTGTGAGCTCACTGTTATTTCCAAATCATGCTTTGGCCCATTAACACCCTCTAAACTCATATTTTTTAAAATAAATGAAATTGATTTTATCAGGGAGAGGAACATAAAGCCTCTCGAACTGCAGCTTTTCCTGTGCTACTTCACTATAGACTTTGCTAAGGCCATTTTATCAAATGAAAATTTTAAAATAGACCTGTCAGCTGTTTATGCCAACATTGACTCTAAAATTAATTTTCATAGTTGAATCACACATCTCAAAAGAAATTGGAAGTGATGGAAACAGTGTTACAAAAACAGTGGGGTTTGCAAGTCTAATTTGACTGTGTATTATATAAATGCATTCTCTCCACGTTCAGTCCTCCCAGTGGAGGTTCAGTTCCACCAGCATAATTCATCATTGCTCTGTTGGTTTCATGAGAGTTACGGTGGCTTACTCCTGCTCAATCTCAAATCTGAGAAAGTTTAGACAATTAGCTAATACAAGTTACTTAGGTCCCTCAAAAGTTTGGCTGTAAACTGATGGATAGCTTTCATTCCTGCATCAGAGTTTGGTTATTGTTGAAATCCAAAACACTGGAGCATAGCTTGATAAGGGCGTTCAAGCCACACCCTTAATTGTTAGCTGTATTATACAGAGATGCACAGTACCTAGACTACAGCATACTCACCTTTATCTAGTTACCTGGTTTACTTCCTAGATCCTAATAGGGAATGAAAATCCTTCACTACAAAAGGAAAGACATTGCATTCATTTTGTGACCTGTAGCTTTGATGCAGACCTGGGAGACTCATTAGTAGAAATTAATTCAGAAGTTGTGGAAAGTTTTCTTGTCATTTCAGTCAGATTAGACAAGAGTCTAACATCAAAGTAGGGCTATGAATATGTATTTTTCCCAGAGATCTGTAGCTGTTTAGACTGATGGGTCTCTCATCCAAGCTTGAGTCCATAATACAACTTGGTGGTGGTTTCTACTACTATTAATTACTTTGAGCATAAACACGAGTGTCTCACTCCATTCAGTTTATTTAAATTTCTCTAATCTGAAAGACTTCTTTAAATTTTATTTATGTTTCCAATTAGTAAAATTTTACCATCTTTAGTGAATTAATGACTACTTTATTTACTGAATTAAGTGCAATCAAAAAAACAATCCAGGCTTCTCATACCTTTCAAGATCGTATGAGGAAAATAATGACTTTATTAGATGAAAGTAATGGAAATTTTAGTAAAAAGCAGAAATTTTTCTGCCTTGGATGAGTATAGATAATAGACAATTGCCAGTGGAGGCACTGTTCTATACTATTATGTTTCTACAAAGAGCTGTCAAGTGTCACATTTTTGATGGTTTTGTCCTTAAAAAGGGTAATAGGATACGTAACTTTCTAGGTGCTAATCCTAGGAACACGAAGCAAGCATCCATTCCTGTCCTTGGTTTTGTGATGAGCTGTCAAAAATCACGTAGTTGAAGTCCTTAGACAGAGAGGGCATACAAAAATGTACGAGTGCTTTGAAAACCTAGCCCAAGCACTTTTATTTTTGTCTCTTTGCCAAAGAATGCTAGTTATTTTCAAAGGCTATTTACAAGTCAGAGGAAGTTCCCACCAGATTAGAACTGTTTTAAGGAAAGTTAAAGCTTGCGCCAAACTATTCCACAACGCAGAAGCTTTTTAATCTGTACATACAGTTCTTGCATCTATAAAAAGAGTTATTTTTTGATAAGGAAACCGAATGCATTGAACCTGCATAGTAACATGTCAAAGTCCCTGTGGTTGGTAATGTAAACAAAGTGCTGTAGGTCTGTTTTGATCAAAGATTGGTCAAATAACTATCCTTTTGCTGCTTTGGAGAGAAAATATAATGATTCTGGTATCATTTTACCATGAAATGAAATGAAACAGCTAAATAAATAAAGAGTAACTATCACCTCCCTTTAGTGATACGCAAAGTGTTACATTGTCTAATTTTATTATTCTATAACTTTAATTCTTTCTTCTCTGTTATTTTTTTCCCCTATGGTAAAGAAACAAACTCTCTGTGATTCATAAACAAGTTGAAAAAGCAGACTGAATTCATGGTTTTGTAACTTATGGTGCACTTGAAACTCAACTAATTTAGAAGAAGATACAGTCCATGTCCCCACAAGACAATTTATAGTAAGGATGGTGAACATATCTTGAAAACTTAACATAGGATAAAAAAGAGTAATTTCAAAGATGAAAAGAATTTCTTAAACAAATTATATGCTCCAGCCACCAAAAGAGCAATTACTTCTGCTTATATCTGAGAAACAACATTTTAACTATGGTTAAGGAGTAACGTTTGCTTTGA